>RJWM01006637.1:0-83034 GCA_004363535.1 Dasyprocta punctata
TATTTTTAAAGGATTTGATTGCTAATGTGTTAGAAAATATTGATTCCATGATATATCAGCCTAAGCTACCACTCTAAATTAGTGATCAACTATACACATTCACGTAGTAATGCTGGAGAAAAATAAGTCACAGTCTATGCATTAATTTTTCTTAGAAAACAAAATTAAATACTTTCCAATGCTGACATCATACTTGACTTTAACCACTAGATGAAATAAATTGAAGGAGCGTGTAATATATGAATACAAATATTATGATTTATATGCTCATATTTTGGATCTTAATTAGGGTAATTGCCAGATAAAAATCCACTTTGACTTCACATATTCATATTTCATACTTACTTGTTTTTCAGTACCAGGGATTGAGCCTAGTGTCTTTACACTGAGTTACATATCCAGTCTTTTCTTTTCTTCTTATTGCTTTTTTCTTTTTTTTTTTTTTTTTTTTTTTTTTTTTTTTTTTTTTTTTTTTTTTTTTTTTTTTTTTTTTTTTTTTTTATTTTTAAGACAGGATCTCACTAGGTTCTTATATTGTTCAGGATGGGTTTAAATTTGTGATCCTCCTGTTTCTCAAAACTCACCTTTTGAAAAGTGAAAATCAAATAAAGCATAATGTTTTACAGTTAATAATATTCTACTAGAAATTTTCTTACCAGCATAGATCCTATGTATTCTCATTACAAGAAAATAAAAGCAATCATTACAAGTACATGAGGATGTGGCATTACCTTTCTTGTGATAGGTGTTTTGCAATGTGTACATATATTTCAACTGTAGTCCTTAAATTTATACAAATTTTGTCATTAATACCTCACTAAAATTGAAAGAAAGAGTAGCAATATGAAGGAAAGTGGGAAAACACTGGAAAGAATGGAATAGGATAAATAAGAGTGAGCACAGTGACAAAAATATGGAGATGCACACCTATGATTATACATTAAATTTATATATTTAAATTATAGTACAATGTCTATAGTGGCAATATTAGTTGATTACATCTGGCATTGTAGTCTGTAAGGAAGAAATGTCATCACTGTAATCCAGAAGGAGGTTATTGTAAGAGTCCTTGTTATGGTTTGTGTCTAGATGTCCCCCCAAAGCCTCAGGCACTTTTAGATGGGGCTTTTTATGATTGATTCATGGCTCAGTGCTAGGATTAAGGGTGCTTGGAATAAGCCTGGGTGATTACTGAATCATTCCACTGATTGGATTGGCATCTCCCTAATCCTAGCAGTCTGGATAAAATAAAAGGGGCAGAAAGAAACTTGTTTCTCTCTCTGCTCTTCTCTCGCTTGTTGATTTTGCTGTCCTGTGCCTCCATCAACTTTTGCCCTTCTGCCACGTGCCACCCTGTCTTGGAGCCAGTCATCTATGGACTAAAACCTCTACACACTATGAACTAAATAAACCTATTTCCCTTTAAATTCAGAGGTCAGGTATTTTGTCTCAGCAGTGAGAAAAGTAATTAAAACAGTCCTATCAAGTCAAAGAAAGTTGGGTCACTACCTGAGCACAAGTGCAGTCAGCGTGAGTCCTGGGATTGACACAGAATCCTTTTCCAGGGATAACTGAGCATTGCTTTGAATGAAACCTGAGTTAAAGAGTCCCTGTGGATATTTGGTATTTATGCTTCTTAAGACAGATAGTTTTTCTTGTACAAACTTCTGAAAGAAAGTGATTTTTTGGAGTCCTTATTATGGGTTACTATATAACATATATACTGGCTGCAAGTTTATATCAATGTGATCATTTTACCATGACACCAACTATATAAGGTAGGAAGTGTTATTCAATCATCCTATAGAAGCAAACAAGACACACAGGGATTAAATAACTTCCCTAGTGCCCCATAGCAGGAACCAAGATGCGAATTCCTATGGTACCCCAGAATTTGTAGTCACCCCTACATTACTGTAGGAAGAAGAGTAACTACAGCATATTTCTCTATGTGATATCTTTTTTTACCCCACATAAGAGAGTGGTTAAGAATAAGGGCTCTGTGTTTGGACTGCCTTGCTTTAATTCTCAGTTTCCTATCCTTTTTATGTATGTACAGGAACATCATAAAATCTCTATTCATTTCACTTTTCTAGTTTTTATAAGGAAATAGTAACAGTCCTTTTGAAGTTTGAAGTGATAATGCTTTATAGAACTTTTATGTTACTCTCTTTCTATGAATGGAGGCTAGAGCCTGGGATACATCACTGCTCAGCATACATAGAACAGATGTTATAAGGCAAATTCAAGAGAAAAGAACTGCTGGAAGCTTTTATCCTCATGAGCAGATTGTGGGTATTGTGTATACAGAGCTGTATGGGTGAAGAGTACTGAGAAGTCAAGAAGACTAGTTAAGAACCATAAGGCCAGGGATTCCAGGGGACTTATTTGGCTTACAGAGTCAGACTTAGGACCACTAACCTTCCAGCCCTCTTCAAATCTCTGCTGTCTTTCTTCTGGGTTCTATTTGTAACTTATTGGTCAATAATTTTAAAACATGAGAGGGAGAAAAAAATGAAGTAGCATTTCCAGATCTTATAAGTATTTTCAAAGGCCGTAAGGAGGACACTACCTTAAGAATCTGGTATACATATATATATATATATATATATATATATATATATATATTATTCTAAGACTAAGAGACTGTGGATCTCAGAGTGGAAAAGAATCAGACTCAGCTTTCTTTTTAGTCAGGTTCCCATAATGTTTGTGAGACCGCCGAGAATAATCAGCATCCTGGGCCTGGGGACCGGAAAAAGGCTAAGAAATGCACCAAAGTAGACAAAGCCGTGAGCTGCATAAGAAAGTTTCTAAATTTATCTGTAAGTAAAATCAGACTCCTAAATCCAAAGGACCCCTCTGAGATAGAGAAGGATGTAGGAATACTGTGCTCGAACTCCCCTAAACTGATCTTGAAGAGATGAGCCAGTGCAAAGATGGAGCATTAATTACCCTTGTGTCCAGGAGCACATGTAAGGATTTCCATCTAAGGAATTTAGGAATAAACCTAGATCATCAGTAATGTATGTATTGGCCAAAATTAGGCATTCATTTGGACATCTATTATTTATTCATTTTTATGGTTAAGTTTTCTGTTGCTCTACAATATTCATTGTCAGACTGAGTCCATTCCTTCAACTGTCTTTAGGGTTCATGCTATTTTGTGTCTACCAAAAATGGCCAAAAAATATATTCCTTATCCTTTACAATGTGTATTCTCACCTTCTCATTTCCCTGTAAAGAATTAGAGATTATTTCCTCACCCAACCAAAATGGGAAGTGTTTGTGACTGCTTTGACCAATAGAGGAAGCAGAAGTAAAGTGCACAGGAGGATCATGCCTGTAATTTCAGCACTCTGAGAGGCTGAGGCAGGAAAACTTCAAGTGTGTACTCTGATTGGACAATTTAGCAACTTAGCAAGACCCGGTCTCAAAATTTAAAAAGAGCTGGAGATATAGTTCAGTGTGAAAGCCCTGTATTCAATTCCTAGTAACACACACACACACAAACATGGAGAAAAATAGAACAGAAAAGCAAAGAAAAAGAGGCAGAAGGGGTGCTGGGAAGTTTTTCTCCCTGCCTCTTGGAATCCTGTAAGTCATCTCTGCTATAAGCATTATGGCTTCCCTCAGAATCCCATATGTGAAAGATCATGGGGAAACTATGGAATGTAATATGCCACATATACAGGGAAAAACAGCATAAGACAGGGTATAATAGAAAATAATCAAAGAAAATCATGGTGCCAGATATGGGCATTAGGAAATAATTTAATGATTTTAAACAGAACTTCCCTGGCATGGTTTTCTAAGCAAAGATTGCTCCAGCGGGAGAAGGTGTGGTAACTAGTAAATTTAAAGAAACCATTAGAGAAAATAGATTTATGTCTTCAGGGTCATTTCTTTCCACTGAAAATGGTAGCAGATTTAGAGATCATCTTCCCTCTGAGAGAATTTCATTGATATTTAGAGAGTGAGAGAGAAAAAGACAGAGAGAGAGAGAGAGAGAGAGAGAGAGAGAGAGAGAGCAGCCAGTATAATTCATAGCTTTCATAGCTTTTGGTTCTTTTGGTTCAAATACTGCATAGGCAGCGTACATCTGGACCTCTCCGAGTCACCTGGAGTGAGATTGGGGCACTGTGAACTGGTGCTAAAGTCACTGAGTGAATAATCAGTATATCCAACAGCCTAAAAACCTCATGTTGCCTATGATGATCAATCAATAAATGTAGACATAAAACTTAATGGTGTGAAATGATTTTTGGAAATATGTCCTAAATTCCCAGCTGCTCTAGCTACAAGGCTACCACTACTGGATCACACAAAAATTGCCCATCTAAGTCCTCCACAAATTTCTCACCACCAAAATTATGTGTGAAACATAATGCTATAGTCAACTACTTAAATTTGGGGTAGTATTTTACCAAAACATAGGTAACTCGGGAATCACGCATGGTTTGTCGAAATACTAAACTTTCTTGTGATCTCATCAGAATATTACTTCCTACAACTTATTTCAAAATCTTGCATATTTTAAAATTCAATAATCAGACTTCAATATGAAAGTAATTTGTATTTATTTTCTGATTGTATTATAATTTTTTATCAAATAAAACTTTGTATATATACATAAATTTGGTCATCATCTCTCTACTTATATTCCACATCATTTCTTTATCTCTATGTATGTGTGAATGTTTATGTGTGTGAATGCATGCAAATAAGTATATTTATTCCTTTATTCACATATATATTTATGAGTATGTTTCCTTGGTTATTAATAGAGAAATATCTGTATTTTACCTTTCCCAAGTGAATGCAATGTAAGTTGAGATACTATTCACAGTGTTTTGACACATGGTTCTAAATTCAGGGAAGAGACAAGGCCACACTCTTGTATAGTGAAGCTAGTTGAATAGTCAAGTATAAAGTACAATTAGGCATGTAAATCTACGATGGAAGTCTGAAATAATTAAAACAACATGGAAATCAGTTGCCTTATTTCCCACATATGGCACCTATCTTACCCTGGTTTTTTAGCTACTATTTTATTTTTGCAAGCAATTCTGCTAGGAAATCAGTCTCATATGGTCAAAGAAAAATCATATCCCTCATCTGTTAGTTTGGCAATGGCTGATTCTTGCTCTGATTCTGCTTGTCTTGCTGAGGCACTTTGCACAAACTTCATGAAATTCATTTCAGAGTATTTGTCCTCAGTTTCCTCACATAAAATAAAAGAAGAAGGTTTATGAAGAAGTGAATTTCTATCATCCATGATTTTCTTTCTAGAAAATAGAGAAATTAAATTAGCTTTCAATAGACACAGATTTCTAAATAAATGGTAGAAGAAATGAGTGGGGAACATCAAGTAGGTGTGAAAGAGTTCAAAGTTTTACTTAATGTTTTTCAACCTAGAATCGACTAGGAAGCTGGGGAAAGATTAATTTTTTAAAAAATGAAGAAAAAAAAAGAAAGAAAGAGGAAAACAGAAAAGAGAAAGAAAAAAGCCTCGATGGAAAACAAACAATTTTTTTATTGAGTAAAAATAATATACAAATCTGATGATCATCCTTGTTTTAAAGAGATATTCTTAAAGAAAGACAATTGGAGTATATCCTTTAGTTACTATTCTCATTGTTGAGAAAAAATGCCCAACACTCAAAGTTAGGGGAGGAATGGTTTATTGAGCTCACAGTTTGTAGAAGTTTCAGTCCATAGTTGGCTGGCTCCAAGGCAGAGTGGCACATGGCAGAGGGGCAACACAGAGGAAAACAAGTTCATGGCAAGCCAAAGACAGCAAAGCAAAAATGGAGGACCACAGATCTTTCTATCTGTTATATTTTATCCAGGCTACTTAGGGTAAGCATACCCTTAATCCTAATGGCTAAGAGTTTAGCATCACACCATGAATCAATCCCAGCATCACACACTCTAGATTCAGTCACCTCTAAAGAAGCCTCACCTATGACCACATGAGGCTTTCAGGGACCATCTAGACACAATCCGTAATAGTATACATCTGAGAAATTTAGAATAGCAATACTGTTATAATCTGGAAGGATTTTTTTTCAGTTATTCTTAGCCTCAGATTTATGGATTCAGGAGTTTCAAACCGCCCATTACTCTGAAAATGTATCAAAAATTGTGTTAAGTATGTGTCTCTTTTTTTTTTTTTTTTGAGGGAAATGTTCTGTGTTTTTCATGAGATTCCCAAGAAGTCTTAGTCTGAATTGGGTGTGGAGAGTATTCAAATTCTTCAGAATAATTCAGAAAGTTTCAATAAACATAAAAAGCTTGGAACAAGCCTTATGAATAGATCACACATCATTTAACTTCATTTTCTAATTCTATTGATTAAAAAGTACAACTCTAAATAATAAAGGTACCTTAAATAGATTTCATGTAAACAGATATTAATACTAAATAGTTAAATTTGGAACCACAAACCAACCCTAAGAGTATGTCATCTTTGCCTCTCCTAGGAAAGTTTGTGGGACTTGGTGCAATTTGATTAGCATTTCCACATCAGCTGAAAGAACCACAGAGAAGTGTCATAATTAATTGGTAATGGTTCCCCTTAGATTAAAGTATTGATTTATTATAGACACAAAATCTTGGAAAATATATACCTTCATTTTATGAGGTTGGCATAGGAATACTGAATTCTGTTGACAAAACTACTGTTAGGTCCCTTGTTGCTAAAGTAAACAAGCAAAAAGTGACCCTGCAAAATTTAAAGATAAATTATTTTCGAATTCATTTTTTATTAAATAAGGACACTAATTTAAATGATAATATATTATTATAATAGGATGCTTTTAAAGATGGGAAGTTGCTGCAGTAGAACATTAGTGAGTTTTTTGTTTTTTGTTTTTTTTTAATTGTGGCACTAGGGATCGAATTCACAGCCTCGTGCCTGCCAGACCAGCGCTTAAGCCACTGAACCAAGCCAAACTCCCAGCCCTAGTTTTTTGAGGCAGGGTCACACTATGTAGTTCAGGCCGGCCTTGCACTCGCATTGTAGCCTAAGCCAGCCTTGAACTCACAACGCTCCTCCTACCTCAGTCTCCCGAGTGCTGGGATTAAAGGCAGACACCACCACACCTGACTGTTAGTGAATTCTTTTTAGCAAATGCTGAATAAATTCTAATTTGAGTTATTTACTCTTCACAAAACAAAAAGGAATCAGTTTTTAAGCTAAAATAATTTTTACAAGGCATGTAGAGATAATATGTACTTCGATTAAATTGTTAATGCATTTTCAGCAAATACACTGATTCCATTGGCAGTTGGGAAGACTAGTATCTAGTACAGAGAATTGTTTGGCTATTTTAATAAGCCGATGTTGTCTGGTTTAATATTTCTTGTCCAGACTAACCAGTACAAATGCTACCTGGCTACAGAGAATTTTAGACATTGAATATTTGATTGGAATAAATAGATAATTTGTCTCATCTGTTCCATGTGTGTGTGTGTGTGTGTGTGTGTGTGTGTGTGTGTGTTTGCGTGATCAGATTTTGAATCTGGGGATATTATATTTACCTCATTTTCTTTCATAATTTCAGAACAAAACCCAAGTTGTTTTGCCTGTAATGTTTTCTTGTAAAGTAATATTATTACTCCATCAGCACTCAGTGGGCAAACATATTTTTCAACATTCCTCTTTTAATTAACTTGTCTTACAAACAAAGGCTACCAGATGAACACAATTTATCCACAGCATGTATTTTCAGCTAGAAGGCAGATAATTATTGCTCACTACAGAAATAACGTTCTCCTTCTTGCTCATGTATAACAAACTTCAAACATCATTTTATAGCAATAAAGATTACATAGCACAAGGCTGTCTTAAGAGAAGACAATTACTCACAGGAACTTCTCATTAACCTGAAGGTCAGGGGTGAGACACGATCACCAGCTCTGGGTAACACACACCTAAATTGCCCTACTCTAAATGTAATGTCCTCATAATCACAAAAGTGGGAACAGTAAAGACAAAACAGTTAATGCGATGCACTTCCAAGTGGAATTATACATTGTGGGAGCTGGCTTGCTACCTATAACCTTGCCACCTATGTCTGGGGATCAGACTCTGTTGAGTGAAATAAAGAGGCTTTGGGATGGAATTGGCTCCTTTAATAAACTAGTGGCAGCTCAGCAACATTTAAATATATTGTTTCAATTAATCACAGCAATTGCAAAGTGATCCTTAAGCATTAAGAGAAAATCGTACTTTCAAGCAGAGTCCCTCAAGTCTGCCAACTATGCTCGGCTGAGCTGTGGCATTTCAGTGATGTATATGATAACAGAAAGCACTAGAAAATCATGCATACTAATTTCAAAGCTTTAAATTAATTTCCTAGGCTATGAAGTTCTTAAACCTCCTTTGCAAAGCTAGGTCAGTTTTCTTAAATCAATAATCCAACTTCCTCCTAATATATAGAAACTTACTCTTGTTTGCATTAAATCCTACCCAGATAAGCAATGCCGAATCATAAAAAAGTAAATCCTGCTTTTCAAATTCTAGCTCCATAAATTATGAAACAAATAGTGATTTTAATAATCATTTTCAAAGGGAAACATGAAAGGAGAAAGACAAGCCACCTGATTTGTGCTCTGCTGAAAGTTTAGTACCAGACTATCTATAGTTTATAGAAGTTTGAGTGTGTCTGGTTCTTGTCCTGAAACAAGCAGGTCAGCTGGAGAAATCCCTAGGTAATACTAGCAGAGGAATTGCCATCTTATTTGTGAGGGAGGAATGCCAATATGATTGTCACACATCTAGCTAGCCAGAATAAAGGTAGTGTACTATTGGTGTATTGAAATTGCTTTATAATTTGCCACAGAGAGTTTCATCTGCTGTTAAAGAAAAATCAAAAACTTGAAAAACAAAATCACCAAGTTGTTTAGCACAATATGGAAAAGTCTAACCTTTAGTGTAGAAAAGCAGAAGAAAAAGCGGAATAGCCTTTCTGATGAGGTTGACAACCATTTTAGAAAGGAAAGTAGAAGAAACTCCAAAACTAGTTTGGACCTGAAGAATTTCTCAGTGGCAGTGTGCTTCTCAGGGAAAAATTTCTTCGTTACTTTTTAAAAATCCTTTTCTATTAAATAATAGCCATTAGGAAATGCATTTTAAAATGAAATTCTAGAAAGTATTCATTTGGTTATATTCATATGGGGCAAAGGATTCATTGGATAAGGAACTCATTGATCAACTGTATATACTCTGTTTAATTACACAGAAAATAGGATTGTGAAATGGGGAAATTTGCCCCAGATGGGATCTGAAGAGGTCTCCCTAAAGAGTACACAGGGACTTCACCTCACCCAGGTAGGTTTTTGGCTCATTATGTAGCATAATTTTAGAATGTGTCAGTGAGAGTCATATTCAGATTCATTAAGGAGAATCAAAAACATACACGCTCATAGAAAGAAGAGTAAAGATGCTTAAGCATGAGACCCAAGCAGGGCTTGGATTGGAGATACATTTGTGGTCTTGGGATATCCTCAAGTCAGATAGCCTAGAATGCTTATTTTCTTGTTTGCTGGGATTCACTGAATGTCAATCAAGCAAGTTAAATGCATATATTTGCATTATTGAAACTTACAGATATATTATCCAATTAAGAGTGGTTTTGTTTGTTTGTTTGTTTTTGTGAAGGTGGAAGTCTGAGGAATGTGTTCATTTATAGTATCAGAAAAAGACACAGGTCACGTTTGTGATGTGTGGTACTTTTAAGACGCTTAAGATTTTAGGAGCCAGAAGCTTGTAAAACAACCATAACACAACGCAAAAGAAAACAACAGAAACAAAAACAAAAACATGAAAACCTGGATGTAGAAAAGGTACTGCAACCTCAAGGAACTTCAAATATGTCTTGAAGCTATAGTTTTCTCCAATTTACAATTTTAAAATTATAATTTTCTTGTCTCCATTCCGTCTTTATTTCTTTATTCTGCCTCAGCTTTTATCCTGAAGATTCCTAAGGGTAAGAAAAGGAATGAAAGCAGAGAACGGTAACAGGTTGCATGTAGGGCAATGATCACAGATTCATAATGCCCATGAGTACCAACAGTATTAACGATACCAATCCTTCTACCTTCTATTAAAAATATTTATAATGCAGTAATTGTGTCTGCTCTTTTTAGGCTATATTAGAGACTTACTTTTTTTGTGCTTAGAAATCTGTCTTCTGGGGGATAAGAAAAAATCTCTAATCTTTAAATCAGTGAAGAGGAATAGAAACCAAAATAAATGTAATAGAGAATTTTTCCTCAGACTACATACAGGTCAGTTTGAAGATGACATACAATATAATTTGACCAGACTCTTTCCTTGACACAAAATTTGATGTTTTATGCTTTTCAGTGCAATGATTATTTGATACCTGAGCAAGTTGTTGCTGGTAAACCAGAAAGAAATGATTTGAATTTGCATAGTTTACTATGATTACATGGTAATACTACCTTATCTAATTAACCCAATTGATATTTATAAACAAATGAAGAAAACCCCATCAACTAGCCAGAGGTGCTAGCAGAGAAGATGAGTTATGCCTTGGGACCATGAGGTTATAGTCATGCATGTGCAAGGTCCCCCTCATCTATGCTCCAACACTATTCCTTAGCCTCACTGTGCAAAGGCCAAGCACACCCAGAATACATGGGGCGCATGACCCTCCTGGAGAAGTAGAGGAAGCGCTTTGGGAAGGTGCTCTAGTCCTCTGTTAATTGTAATGTATCAGCTTGACTTGAGTAAAAACAGATTAGTTAAGCTCTGGATGTATTTGTGTATGATTAACATACAGAACACAAACAAAGGCAAAAAGATGACCCCTCCCCATGTACGTGGCACTAACCAAATGACTTGTAGCTTGTACAGAATAAAAAGGGGAAAAGGAAGCCAGTCTTTTTTCTTTGGAAGAGATCCCATTTTTAGCATTGCATTGGCACAGTGATCTCTAGTTTTTAGGCTTCTAGTGAGGACTCGTCTGCCTTTCACTGCAGTCACACCAGTGACTGAAATAAATTTCTGGCTCTATAACCTTCTACTGCTGCTGGGTTGTCTGACTGTCCAATGTGATGAGAGCCACTGGGACTTTTCCCCATCTGATCTTGTAAGTCTGCCTAATAAATTCCTTGTGTAATTATATTTTTACTTCTATTGATTCTGCTCCTTTAGCAAACCCAAGGTAACAGAAATTCCTTGTTGTATAACATTTTATATCTTTTTTTAGGAGGCAGGTGCTTGAGACTGAATCTTGCTACGTAGCCCAGGCTGGCCTTGAACGCACTATGTAGCCTAGGATGGCCTCTTAACTTTCCACCTCGCTTCTCCTCCCGAATGCCAGAATTACATGTACTCATCACTATTCCTACCTATAACCATTTTAATGGTTTCTAAATTCTACCCTAAATGAAATAAAACTGAAATAAAAAATATTTTCTATTTTGAATGAAGTTATAAAGTTTTTGTTTTGTTTCATGCAGGAAACATGAAGAAAGTCAGCTGAACTTCTATAAAAGTTTAAATAAAAACATTTTTTGTTAAAATGCTCTAATGTTAATTTTAATTTTTTATGATGATCACAATGACATTTTTAAAAGCCACTTTTGAAAATAATTTCAGCGTAAATAAAGTCAAGCTAAATCTCTTGGAAAATACCTTATTTAAATTTTAAGTGAGCGATATAGAACTTGATGGAGAAATAATTATAGAAATATTTCTATCTCTGTCTTCATATTTTTTCACACATTTTATGTAAACTACCATTATTGATTTAAAAAACAAGGCATATAATTTGATGTGACATTGGAATATGTCATGCGGTGAAGAAAATTAAATGTTTTCCAAGCACATTTTTCAGCCAGTTTTGCTCAAGCGCATCTGTACAAATCTGAAGCAAATTTTCCCCACTTCCTGTATTTAAAATTGCCAAGATAGGATTGTATGCTGTAAGAGCAGCTGATCTTTTGAATACTAAACTATAATACATTAAAACAGTTTCATCCTTTAAACACACTTTTTTTCTCAGGCTTACGGGGAATAGAAAGGAAATTAACTCAACAGTGAACAAGAGACATAAAACATGAAACACGACTAGATAACACCATCCCGTGGTCAACCCCTGTAGCTCACACTCTGGGCTATTGGGAAAATTGTGCACTTCAGTTTCCTGATGATAAGCTGTGCTATGCTTCTTCCCTTAAGTGGAAAAAATGACTGAAAACCATCAAGAAATCATTTCTGATGGTTTGTTTTGTTTTTCAATAGAATCATCTTTTAAACAAAACCTCCTTAATTAACAGAACAATGTGAAAAATTCTAAGACACCAGCAATATATTAATTAGATTACTAATCTGATTGAGATGTCTCCACTACCATGATTTAACTGATTAAAGCAAGAATACATTATTCCATCCTTGTTCTTCTTTTCTTTTCTTTCCATTTCTTCCTTACTCCTAGTCTTTCTCTTTCTGCTTTCCTCCTTCTGATCATCCCTAACTTCCCTCTTTTTTCCCCTTATCTTTGTTTGTCCTAATTTGTTTCAAAAGTTTTAAGAAAATTTCTTAATCTGTTAGAGTAAATTAAAACTAGCATTTGTCACAAGGATAGCAGCACAGTATAAAATTAGGTTTTAGTTAAACACTAAAGATTTGGCTAGCTCGTAAGTGAAAGGGGAAGGCAAAGACATTTTTCTTTCTAGTTAATTTAAAAAGAAAGTTTTCAACTTTCATGAAAATTTGAGGTGTTTAAATAGACATGACCATTTCATTGATATTTTTTATATATCAGTTTCAAATATGTGTATTGTGATTGTATTTAGTATTTTGTTGTTTTTGAAACTTGAAATAATAAGGAAATCATAATGATAATCCAATAAAATTATCACAGTTGGGAAACTAGGACTATTGCATTTATTACAGCTACATATTATAGCTTTAGATTAGCAAATCACCCCAAAATGTTGGTAATAAGTAATGACTATAACCACTTTTTTGTTATTAGTTATTATTTGTGTGTGCACATTTGTGTGTGTATTCTCTTATTCCCTAGTCCCAAAATAAATATTCTTAATGAGGTTTTCTAGCAGCTACGGTGCTGCTCATATGCTAGGACTCAGATAAACTCTGTTGTTGACCACAATGATAGTGTAGATAAAGATGATATGATTTTCTGTATTCCAAATAGCTACACTGCTAGAGAGCAAAAACTACCCATTTTCTCATGGAGAGTGGACAGTGGTTAAAACTAGAATTTCAGTCAGAATTAGCTATTGTATTTCCTTTTTCTCTATATTGGATCTCATAATTTGTTTGACTCTAGGGTCTATGAAAAAGTAAAAATAGACAAAATAAAGGTTCTTAAATTATTCTACTAGACACTCACTTAGGCTATCATTTCTAATTTTGAAATTCTTAATTTTAAGGGTTCCAATTTCTATTCAGCTGAGAGCACAAAGATAAGCCTATTATAGACATTTAATAAAATCCAGTGAATCTTACAGAAAATAACAAGGCAGAGACGACGGTCATGTATTAGACGATCTCTGGTTCACAGCTCAGGAGAGAACTTCTCTATAAACATCTTTCATGGTTACTCTAAAAAAATTAAATGAGAATTCTTTAAGTTTGACCATTAAAACATTGAAACACTTTTAACAGTGGTGAACATGGATACATACCACTCATATATAAGAGCACCGTTTTCCTCATTTAAAGACCATTCAGCACCAGTATCTTACTTTCTCGCTATCTCATGTACTTAGAGTAGGTGTACAATAAATGCTTGTGGAATGAATGGATTTCCCACTCTACTTCTATTACAGACATGCATTTGTACACTTGCATTTCTTCACCTGTAGCACTTCTATTATATTCCTTATCTAGCTAATTCTTTCTTTCCACTGTTCAGCACGTGACTCAAATGTTATTCTTCATGGGAAACAGCAGTGCAATTCCTATGTATCGCATGTTGTTGTTCTCTTTTGTAGAACTTTTGCTGGATAGAACAACCGCAGTTTCTAAAATGTATCTCTAGCCTACTGAATTTCCTGGTTTATACATCTTCTCTTGCATTACAATACTAGCTATAGAAGCTGGCGCAACACGATAGGAGAGGATGCAAATGTCCCAAGGACTCTACCCAGAATGAAACTCACCTTTGGTCTTCAGATATGTTTCATTTATGAATGAAATTAATAAAAAAAACGATTTAGAGAGGTAAATGAGAAATCTTTTAAGACACAATATGTTTTTCGGGCAATTCTACCAGTAGTTCTTTTGAAGGAAAACCATTATCTACAAAAGAGGAAATCAGAAACTCTATGTAGACAGCTAATGCATCCTTATAAATGAAAAATCAAGGTCAAAAACAGAAGAGAGTGCATGTGTGTATAATGGAAAGGAGTTTAGAAAACCTTTCATAATCTTACTTTATGGGGAACCAGCCACCTTCCTTAAGATTGACAAATGATTTAAATAACAAAAACAATGCCTATTCACTTTACCTTTTATTCCTTGTGTCAGGGAGCACCAAGGCCCAACATCAGTGATTTTTATAAACTGCTGTCTGTGTTTCTTCCATCCTGAACTGCATTGGTAACAAAAACTAAATTACCTAAAGTTGATTGTTGCATTCCTTTCTTCATGATATGTGAGGGCATGCCTCACATGGAGCAAACAAATACAGGATGGAAAGTTTCCTGAGATAGTAACACAGGTGTGAAGATCATAGGGCTGAAGGAACTTTCAAAAAACAGTTAAAATGAGGGGTTATGTAAGCTAGGTACCCTAGAGATGAAATTGTAGCAGGACCAGTTGCCTTCTCCAAGATTAATTTTTTTCCTTTGGTAATTGAAACTGTATCTTTTACTGGACACACTTCAGCTTGGAACAAAACAGAGTATTTCCTAGTACTCTTTGCGACTACATACGTGGTCCTAACTCAAGGTTCTGGCCACTGATACCTAGGTGAAATTGTTTGGGGTCTTCTCTGGTATGGAGGTGGAGATATTTCAGATGAGAAAAGCCCCTTTTCAACACCAGCATATATCTTTTTTTCATGCCTGTGTAACAGGCCTGGATTACCTCTTTATAGTTCTATAGAAAAAAAATTTTTATATGAGAGAAAAGTAATCTCCTATGCTCTGTATGTATCTACATTCAAGACTAAGTAACACAGTCATTCTCAGCAAACTCCTATAATATAGTGGCAATGATGAATATTAACATATTCAGAGTTCAAGCTAGCATTTCTAAGAAGAAGAGAATTCAACTTTTGGATCATTCCAGAACATTTGAGTAGTGTATCCTTATTAAACTGACTTACTATCTATCCCAGATCCCATAACTCTGCTTAGAGGACAGACTCTTTTGATTGTGTAGGCCAGTTGCCCCAAACAATGTGAACCGTCATTTGAGAAGTTCCAATCTCCCAAAGGAAAGTCACAGTCTTCTTATAAAATAAGGAAGAATGGCTGCAGAATAGAAAGTCCACCACAGTCCTTTACTACAGTACTTCTAACAATTTATCACTTATTTTCAAATTTAAAGTTGTTAAACTGAGCTGATGTCCTTTACTACCTTGCTTTAGCCTTTCACTTCTTTGAAATTTCTTTTCTGACAGATGTCAAGGAACTTTCCTCTTGATTGATTTTCTACATGCTTTATCTCTCATCCATCTAGTCCCCATTTTCGCCTTTCACTGTGACTCCAAAATGTCAAGTTTATTTCCTGAAAGTAAACACATCTATTTTTATGTGCTTAATAATATGACCAAGATTTTTATTGTGTTTTACCAGAAAATTTAATCCAGTAGTAAAAGTTAGTTGATCATATGTGTGAATTGTAAATGACTGCCTTGTTTACATGTCTCATAAGATCATTATTGTTATTTTAGCCCTCTTTAATAGGAATTATTAATACAAATGGCAAATATTAGATAATGTCTTTAATCTCTTCTTTCAAATAAACTTTATTGTCCCTGAAACTATAATTCTGATTTCTTTCGCAGCATTCAAATTTTAAGAATAACTGACCTTGTGATATGAAGGTGTTTCAGTGACTGTGGAATATCACCTGCATTTTTGGAAGTAACTTCAGTCATACTCCTCTGAATTAGGTATTCAAATGGTGCCTCACTAAATAGTTAGACAATAGGCACCTTTCACTGAATTTTCAATTTCTAATTTCCTGAACAAACAGATGGTTTGCAGACCTCTCTTTAGTTGATTTTATAAAGCACTTTACCTAATGATCATGAACCTCATGAAATTCTGTTTCTGCTACATCAGTTGCCTCAATGCTTTTAAAAAGTTTTTTTTCCTATGCAAATATTATTCTTTCCACAAAAGAAATAGAATTGAACACCTCTATTTGTACAATATGCATCTTTTTATTAAAATGCTATAAAAGTAACTGTAGGTCAATATCCCTTTACTTAGCCTAAGAGTCATCTATTAACACATTCAGTAAACATTGGAAAGAAATGGGGCTAGTTTGGATTTCTCTTTCCACCAAGCAAATGCTGGGACAGGTGAACACAAAAGCAGAAGTCAAACCAGGTTCCATTTTTCATATCCTTTTCTGAGTAATAAAGGCCTTTGGGGACTACAGCTATTCCAGCAGAATTGACACTGCAACCACAAAAATCAGAAAAGGTTTCTTCTAAATAATGAAGTAAAGCATATCAAGGATCCAGTCTTATCCAATACACTATCTTATTAGACTCAAAAGAAACCACAGGGACACACATTTGCAAAACTATTGTGGCTTAAAAATTAATATTATTAGTTCAAATAACTGATGAGTCAAATATAAATTGTCTCTCTACATCAAGAAACCCTAAAGGAAATGCAAGATTTTGATTAAAATCCTGACAAGTTGTTAGCTCTTTGAAAACTAGACTTGGGGAAGAAGATAAACAGTCATAAACAAAAAGTTACATATTGCTTCATGGAGCAGTAAGAGAGCTAGTGGGAATATAGAACAAAATTTTCAAAAACACTGAACTCCTTTCCTCTTTATTACTGTTGTCAGTATTATAGGCTATATTTTTGTGTAAAATATTTCCTGTCCCTCCCTAGATGTGGACAATACTTCCTAATTCTGTTAATGTCATTCTTGCCTGTAAGACCCATGATACCAAACCATTATCTTCATTCAGAGTGAGTCATGTGACCTGCCTTGACCCATGACTCTTGAACTCCTAAGGTAAACCTTGAAACCCTAGTTTGAATTTGCTATGTTTTTCTTGCAGCTTTTCTAAAAGACTGTCACCATTGCAGATAGAGGTTGTCATGGAGCTGACTCATAGCTGAGCCTAGTGTTCATGATTGGTTTATTGTCTAGTGCTGAGATTGGCGATGTGAGTGCTACACCTGCCCAGGGGTGGAGCTGACATACAGTTTAAGGGCAGAAAGAAGGCGTGTCTTTCCCCTCTAGCCAGTTTGCACCTCGCTGTTTTGTGCCAACCATGAATGGCTGCCCTGCCATGCCCTGCTGCCTTAGAACCACCTAAGTAAAAGCTAACTCCTCCAAAAAAACTGTAAAAAATAAACCTTGGCTTCCCTGATTTTGAGCATCAGGTATTTTATCCCAGCAACAACAACAAAATAACTAAGGCAGGGAGTTATAATTTAGCATAAGGTGACTGATAGAAATTTATCAATAAATTATTTAAGAAACATTTGATTTGTGAGCAAGTCCTGAGGCACAGGTAGGATTTTCACAAATAGAAATTACCTTTTGAGTTGAGATAAATAATAGGAGAAAATAGCAAAAAAACATACATTGTTGCATACTAAGGAATGAGTAATAGCATTTTCTAAAAAAACATACATTTTTTTCTAAAAATCCTTGAATCATTTTCCTCTGTTGAAAGATTTTGAGCTAAAAATTCAACTGAGTTGGTCTGTACTAAATGTATTACATCCTATACAAATTTTTATAACATTACCAATTAGCTAAAGGTAAAATATCCATTTGTTATCAGTAATTATTTACAAATTAATTCTTATAAAAATTGAGAAATGTGATGAAAACTAGTTTTCAAGTAGCTTACTAAATATGAGCCATACATGCAGTAACAACAAAGTTTTCAATCAGATGAGTGTAACAGAAGATAATTAGTTTGGAATGGTTTAGAATGAAATTAGTCATGGAGTGACTCAGCAGAAAGAATTATTCCAAAGATTAAAAGAAAAATGATCCTAAATTCAATAACGCAAAACTTGTGTATTTTCCAGAAATATTCTTATTTTCATGCTTTTAAATTAAAAAAAAAAAAAACCATTACATTCCATAGTAGAATTTTTAAGTGAATAATGAGATAAATTTCAGTGATCTACAGCATCCTATCATCACCACAAATACAAGCTTTATCATGGTCTCCCTAACAGTGTGAATACAGCTAATTTCTATTTGGGGCATGAATCTGGGTAAAGAAATCACAAAATTTCAGCCTTGAAGGCAGTGCTGTCCCTCAGCGTTGGGCAAGGTGAAAGAAAGTGTTAACTAAGAAAGTCTGGTAAGTCATGATTTTCTCAGAACACATAAAGTCCCTGTAAGGACCAAAGAAATGGACATTTCTAGACATTTTTGATGTAGAATTCACAAGACAATACAGGATGTGGATGTTTGTATCAGATTAGCAGGCAACATGTCAAATTATTTTGAATTGTGGATTCACTAATCATTTAGTAAATAGTATACATGCATCCTCGTATACAAATGTGATTCATTTGTGAGAATAGAATTAACAAAGATCAAAGTCTGCATAGACAATGAAGATATGACAGAAAGAAATTGCAAAATAAAATTAAAATGACCCTTAAATCTTTTCTTCTGAAACTCTTTAGCTAAAGATAAGCACTCAATTTTTTGAGATTTCTGAGAGTTTTTCCTTATGTTTGTAAGGCTATTCAAAATGCTTATACAATATTCTATATTCCATCATAAAAAACTTGCAAGCATTTGGATTACAAACACCATGTTTTATTATTTTTCTTTCCATCATATAGTAGCACCATATTTTTTCTTTTCAAAATGTTGAAGACATAATTTTACTAATAAACTTATGAAAATAAAGTTTTAATCCAGATAAATTTGATTAAATTTTCAAAAACAACTAAACTATGAAAAGGGAAATATTACAACATAACTGCAGAAATATAAAGGATCACTCAAATTTATTGGGAGCAAATCAATAACAATAAATTTGATAACATAGAAGAAAAAGAGAAGTTCCTAGACACATATAATTTATCTAAATAGAATGACAAGGAAATAGAAAGCTTGAATAGACTAGTAACTGGTAGTTTGTTGGAAAGAGTAATGAAAAGTCTTTCATCAGTCAAAAACTAGTTGACATCATTGCTAAACTACATCAGATATTTAAAGAATTATGGGGTCAGGGATATAGATCAGTGGCATAACACCTGCCTGGCAAGTGCAAGGTCCTGAGTTGAATTCTTGCTACAAAAAAAGCAAAACAAAACAAAACAAAACAAAACCAGAAAGAAATTAATACCAACTTTCCTTAAGTAATCTTGGTACCTTTTTTTGTTTGTTTGTTTGTTTGGTACCAGGAATAGAACTCACAGCCTCAAGCCTACTAAGCAGGTGATTTAAGTAATTTTTAAAAAGCACATAAGGAGAAGGAATTCTACACATTTCTGTGTGTCTAGAAATATCCTAACACAGAAGTCAGACAATTTTACAACAACATAACAAATAAAAAAAGAAAAGAAAAGGAAATCATAGAGCAATATCCTGGATGAATATAAATGTAGAAATGATCAACAAAAAACTATTGTCTTGGTTACTTTTCACTTGTTGCTGAGACGAAACACTTGACACCCAAAATTAGGGAAGGAAAGGTTTATTTAGCTTACAGTTTTTGGAGCTTTCAGTCCACAATCAACTGACTCCAAGGCAGGGCGGCATGGCACGGGGACAGCACTTCAAGGCAGCAACCGAACAAAAGCAGCCAAAGTAAAAGGAGCAAGAGCAAGCCTCTTCTCCTCCTTTATATAGTACACAGGACACCCCCCCTCAGGGTGGGTGTAGCATTCACAAACATCCTTGCCTTTCTTTGCACAGGATGAGGATGTTTACAAAGTAAGAACCCTGGCTCCCTGCTGAGTTTCTCAGCTAAACTTTTGGCCTTCTCAAATGGACACAATGGCCAGGTAACTGCTTATGCTCTACACCCCAGGATGTAGAGCTGCTGCCTTACTTAAGCTGCTAGACTTCTCAAGTTGATACAATGTATAAACCATAGCAACTATCAAACCAAAATGTTATAGCACATTGAAAAAAATTATTCACCATGGTCAACTGGAAAACATTCCAGGGATATAAGGATATTTCAAGATACACAATTCTTGTATAAATCAATGAATGTAAAACACCAAATCAATTAGATAAAATATAATAATTATATGATTATTTCAATAGATGTGGAAAACACATTTAATAAAATTGAACATTTCTTCATGATAAAAATGCAGTATATAGTAGGAATAGAAGAAAGAGGTCTTGACATAATAAAGGCCATTTCATTTACTGAAAGGTAGCATCTAACATTATACTGAGTGGGGGAAAAGTTAAAAGCTTTCTTTCTAAGATCTGAAAGAACATATGGCTACCCATTTTTACCACTTTTATACAACACAGTATTAAAATAACTAGCCCAAGAATCACCAAAGAAAAAGAAATTAAGGCGATCCAAATTAGACAAGATGACATTAAACTATAATGGCTTTTGGGTGATATGAACTCACATCTATCAACGTATGATTACAAATAAATGGATTCAGTGAAGTGGCAGAGTAAACAATCAGCATGTAAAAATTAGCACTATCGCATATATTAATAGGCAATTTTGTAAACTAGAGTTCAAGAAAACAATTCCATTTACTACAGAAAAAAAAATACCAAACCAACAAACAAAAAAACTGCCTAGAAATGGCTGAAAAAGTTTTACAATGAAAATTAAATAAAATTGATAAAATAAATAGAAAAGAACACAAATAAGTTGAAAGACATTCTGTGTTAATGAATTGGAAGTATTAATATTGTTACAGTAACTGTAGCAATTTTAATATTCATTTCAATTCCTATCAGTGATGTTTTTCACAGAATGAGGGGAAAAATTTTAAAACTTGGACAAAACTGCAAATAATCCAACTAGCCAAAGCCATTTCAACAAAAAAGAATAAAGCAGGAGTAATTGCAGCACATGAGTTCAGAATGTGCTACAAAGCTGTGATAAGAAAAATAGCATGGTATGACATTAGCATAGAAAAAGACACATTGACCAATGAAACAGAATAGAAACCATAAACATAAATTCACATATTTATGACCAGCAGATTTTGACAAATGTGCTAAGACAATGCATTAGAGCAAAGAGAACCTTCACAACAAATGGTGTTAGGAAAACTGAATTTCCAAATATAGCAGAATAAAATTAGATTCCTATTCCTCAGCAGTTCCCCAAATATTTACTGACAGTGAGTTAAAGCCTTGAATGCAATACCGGAAATGTGAAAATGCTGGAGAAAAAAACAAAAAATACTCGATGACATTGAAATAGATATGGATTGTTTAAGTGAGACTTCGAAATCACAGGAAACAAAAACAAATTTAAAAAATGATATTTTATCAAATAAAAAATATACAACCAAAATAACGATTAAAATAGTAAAGAGGCAACCTACATAATAATTTATAAATTCTACATATTGCTATCCAGAATGTATAAAAATTCTAAAAACCAATGCCAAAATGCAAAGAAACTAATTTAAAAAATGACCTGCAGACCCAAATAGAAATTTCCCTAAAGAAGGTATGCAAGTGACCAAAAGGTATATGAAAAATGCTCACCATCGCTGATCATCAGGAAAATGAAAATCAAAGCCACAGTGCAATGGAAGGAGGTGCATATTACTTCATCCCATGAAGCACAGCCACTAGCTAGAAAAGTTAAAGATAAGTGATTGTTAGGATGTGGGGAAATTCATAGTATATACTGTTGGTGGGAATTGAAATTAGTAGAGTCATTGTGGAAAACAGCATAGAAGTTCTTTTAAAAATGAGAACAAAACAAAACTACCTTACAATCCCAAAATTTTACTACAAGGCATGTAGTCAAAGAAATTAAATCAGCGTCTTGGAGATATATCTGTACACTCATGTTCATGACAGCACTATTCACAGTAAGTAAGAAGTGGGAACAATTTTAAAGTTCACCAAATAATGGATGGGTAAGTAAAATGTAAGACATGTATATACCCAACGGAATGCTATTTAGTTAAAAAAAAAAAAAAAGGTCTGTCATTGGCAACAATATGGATGGAATTTGAGATTACTAGTCTAAATGATATAAGGCAGCTTCTGAAAGACAAATCCTGTGTGCTCTCACTTGTATATAGATTATTAAACTGTTGATCTCATGGAAGCTGAGAATGGAATGGTGGTCAGCAGTGACCAGGAAAAGTAGAGAGGAAGAAGCATGGAGAAACATCCATCAGTGATTACTAATTCATAGTAAGATAAAAGCTAGAGTTTCAAGTTTTCTAATGCTCAGTGGGGTGTCCATACAGAATAATATTGTTCTGTATGTTCAGAAAAACTTGATAAAGAGATTTTCCAAAATTTTCATCAAAAAAAGAAATGATAAATGCTCGTGATGTTAGATTAGTTTAACCTGATTGAAACATTACACAATGTATACTTGTGTCAAAAGACTATAAGAAACCCCTTTAATATGAACAGGTTTATGTTTTCATGTATGATATGCAAATAAAGAAAAATAACTATATATATATATATATATATATATATATATATATCAAGAAATAAAAGTTTATGGTGGCCTGGCGTGGTGGCTCAAGCCTTTAATCCCAGCACTTGGGAGGCTGAGGTAGGAGGAGCGTTATGAGTTCGAGGCCGGCTTGGGCTACAACACGAGCGCAAGGCCGGCCTGAGCTACACAGTGCGACCCTGCCTCAAAAAAACAGGGCCGGGAGTTTGGCTCAGTGACTTAAGCGCCTGTCTGACAAGTGCGAGGTTGTGAGTTCAATCCCAGGTGCCAAAAAAAAAAAAAAAAAAAAAGATTATGGTGGAATTTGAGTGCATGAGTTAATGAAGATTTTTGAATAGGGGAATAATTAATATTAGTTCAGTTGTATTTATTTTGAAAGAGAAGTACTGGAGAGATAAACAATTTAGCAATGGATAAAATAATCTAAATTGGTGTCAGTAGCAATAGAAAGGAGCAAAATAATATCAAAATTGAGTAAAAAGGCACAATAAAGTTGTCGAACCCAAAAATTCAGGTGGTTGATTTGCTTGTAACAGTTTCCTAACACAGAGCTGAGACATTACAGTCATGAATAAATACCTGTTAATGTAATGCAAGCATGGTGCGATGACCAAAAGGGTGAAATGAAAAAACACAAAGTGGTGATTCCTTGCTATTTGAAAATCCTACCTGAGTTTTAGAAAATAACCTTCCTTTAAACAAAAACTGAGAAATTTTAAAAAATAAATTATAATATATAGGAAAGCTTCGCAAGATTTCTGAGAGGTGTTATGAAATAACTCACTGGGAATTTTTAACAGGTGGGGAAAAGGTGGAACTAGAGCTAAAGATAAATAAATATTAACAGTACGGTTATAAGACCTCTCAGAATCAGGATTCACCAACTACTTCTGCTGTGGGTAGAGTCACTCAGTTTCTCTGATCTTACTTGCTTTTCACATAACATGAAAGGATTATATTCAGAGGATGCAAAAATGTTCAGTTGTATAAAGACAGTAAGAAATGAGATTCTGTAATTTTTAGGGGTTAATGGAAGGCCAAAAACATCATATTTCATTTATTGGTTTATCAACTATTTTATTACCTGTTAGCGTAGAGATATTGAGTCTCTAACTCATATTAATGTTTTTTTTTAAATGAACTTAATCTTTAGACAAAACTGAATAGAAAGGGAATAACCAGGACCCAATTTGGGCAGAAATTCTAGATGTAAATTTCATAATTTTTGAAATTTTCTTACATACTGCATTAGAATTAGACATTCTACCTTTAAAGTTCTTTTGAACATGTCTAGTATTATCTACTTTGACTAATAACTAGCTTGATGAATAATAATTTTAAATAGACAAAATTCAAAATTTAAAATAATCCCTGAATTATTAATTTGTATATTTCCTTAAAGTAATAAAAATTAAATAATATTCAAAACCTCTTGTTAAACATTGTCTTGGCAGTAAAGCATGAATTCACTCCTTCCCTTTAGCTGTGAATTCATAGACATACGTTGAAGAAACATTAATCATCAGATTTGTTAGCTTTTCCTTTCAATTTTTTTTTCTCTTTTCAGTGTGTTCTGGACAATTTAAAAGTTGCCAATGTAATTCTTTTAGAGTTTGAACTTATGATATTGATTCACATGAAATCAGTTTTCAATCAGATCTAAAACTGTTTTTTTGTGATACACTTTTTATCATTTCACTCGGTCACTCTGGTTTTGTAGATGGCATTTGTAAGGTCTGAGCATGATCTTTCAATTGTTTTCTGTGTACTAGTTAACAGTGTAGCAAACAGAATGCAGTATTCCAAACAGAAAATACCAAGTCAAATTATTTAAGTACTACATATATTTCTAAGGATCTTTATCCAGTTATCCCGACTGGTCATTATCTGTTTGGTAAAATTTCCCAAACAACTCATTAATATTTAAACATCTATCCGAATTATAAACTTCAAACAGCAGAATCCAAATGTCATTTATGCATAATTCAAGGGAACTTTGCAGAAAACAATCTTTGGATCGCAATTGCTCTCTAATCCACCTCTTGAATTTCTACAGGAGAGTTCAATGCCAATGCAATTCAAATCAGTTCAGTCATAGTTGGTGTTTAAACTTTCTTTGTAAAGATAAGATGGCAGAAACAAAACTCTGAATTCAAGAAAAGGGGCCATTGTTGAGGGGTGAATTTTTTTTCCTGTGGGAAAGTTGCACAATTTTAGAATTATTTGCTGATTTCTGATATTGTAGGTGTAATCAAATTCTCACTATATTTATACTTGAAACTTCTTAAATGATTTAAATAAATCATCAGTTCACTACTAAATTGTAATATGATTTATTTATTAAAGTACATTTGTCTCCTAAATAGTAAAATTTTGTTTTTTCTCTGGCCCCAAAACAATTGGAAGGAAAGAAGTTGTCATAGAACATCATTGGTATGAATCAATCTAGTTCTCCCATTCATTTAGCAAGCATTATTTTCTACACAAATTTAAAGAATACTGGTCACAGCATTAAAGTACATAGTTTATTTGTATGTAATAAAAATATTATATCAAGCCCAACATGAAAGTAAAGTACATTCCTGTGATACCCAAAGGACATTTTTATTTGAAAACTTTAGTTCTTCTACAGACTATAGATTGTGAATACACAAAAAGTATATAGTTGAACACAGTAATTGTGGGCTGTATTTCATATGAATTACAAATGGAGTCATTATGCTTAATGTTACCTCAGTGAATGCATAATGAACCAATAATTACCCTCCATTTATTTTAAAGTACTACCTTCAGTATATAAGACACAGGAATTATATTCAATTCATAGTAATATAAGGTGTCTAGTTCAAACTGATCAATGACAGGAAATTCAGAGTTAAAGCTGAAAGTGTCTCGAATTGTTGGTCTTTGTAACACATATGGTAGAAACTACTGCAGCATGTATTCACATATGGCAGATCTTTGAATGCGTTTCATTTCCCTGTGGAAAGGGAGGTTTCCTATGAGATAAAAGGAAGAAGCTCCCACATTATGCTCATTTGAAAAATGCCTACATGTGAAATTTAAATGCATAATCTACACCATACATTTATAAAGATTTTTTCAACCAGTAGTGTGCCAGCAAGAATAGAAGTTAACAATATTCTCTAACCTCAGCTGTCATTTTAAAAAATGTGCTATAAAAAGCAGAAAAGTATGAATGACTCAGCATAATCTGTCACCACAATTTGAAACACAGATCCAACACTGGGACCTATAGAGAAAAGCTAGAACATATTATTTATAATTTCCAATATTTAATTTGGTTTTGGCTATTTCCTAACCTAATGGAGTAAAAGCTTGTGAAGTTTTGAGGACACCTTAAAATATCAGTACACTGTAGGTGCTTTCTAAATTATTTTCAGATATATATAGTTGACATTTTAAAAATTGCAAAACAATGCCATGCATTATTTCAAGAATCTTCAGTTACTTTAATATTTTTTAATTTAGATGTTGTATTTGAATCTTTTGGAGAAATGTATAAAATTATAGTAACAGCAAGGATGAGCATACTTTAATATAGACTTGCAAGTGCACACTAATTTAGAGGAAAGATATTATGTTAGTGGATAAGAAACATCGTAATTTATAAAAAATCATTATGCTATCAAAACAATATTTGCATTAGTTATAAATATTAAACTAATAGAGTATAAGAAACATCTAGTTAAAGATCAATAAACAAGTCAACTGTTGACCAAAATATTCCTGTGTATGGAAACTAATATACAACTGATACAACATGACCATAAAAAAATCAACTGTTGTGATTAGAGTGCCAATCAATTACCTAAATAATATATATTTAAACTGTGTACATTACTTATATTAAATTATGTATGGTATAAGTTACCAAAACTTTAGAAACTCATTATATAGAAAAAATGGACTACATCTAAAAGAAATCAAACTGTTGGCAAGTAATAATGTAATTGACAATAAAATGTGATGCTTAGAAAATGGATAATTTGTTGTGTTTACTAATTATATTTCCAATTAGATACAACACAAATAATTATCAAACAGTACATATAATTTAAATGAAAGTAAAATGTTCATGAACTTTTGCCAGATTTAATAAAAGTCATATTTAATTAAAAGTAGATACTGATAGAAAAACAAGAGTCTTTAATGGCAACTCAGTTTGTGGTCACAAATGTTGTGCAATTCAATGACTTAATTATTTTTTTTGGTAAAATTAATTTGATGACAGGATGAAATTTTCAAATGACAACTAACGAAATCTTAAATCCTAGATCTAAATAGAGCTTAGCTGTCATTTGACCTCATTTCTTTAATGCATCAAAACAGAATGTGGTGCCAAGAAGTTCAGATATTAAAACTAATGAGTGACAAGAAAGATCCAGAACTGCTTTGCTACATAGTGACAGGCAATTTCTAGTAAATTAGCACATATACCATTATGTCACTCTAACTCCCCTGATCGCAAGTATGGTAGATGCTAAGGTTTCTATCTAGACATACCCTTAAAGCTTCATGCACTCAGGAGTGGGACTTTGGGTAGATAATTGGATTATGGGAACTTATAGGTTACATGTTAGAGGTATGCTCAGAAAAGTTGGGTCACTGGGGCTGTGACCTGGGTCTGTCACTTCTTTGCTCCTGCCTTAATCTCTCTCTTGTCTTCCTTTTGCCATGACTTGATCTGTTTGTCCTCTTCCATGCTGCTCTGTCTTTGAGTCAACCAACCATGAACTGAAACCTCTACAAATTGTGAGCCAAAATAAATCTTTCCTCCTTGGAGTTGTGGGTATTTGGTATTGGGTTTCAGTAACAAGAAATTAAGATAGCATGTAAGTAAACCTGTTACACCATTCATCAAATATTCACTAACCACTATGATTCCAGATACTGTGCTAGGTGCAAGACATAACAACATGCAAAACAAATATAGCAACTGCCATGAACTAATTCATCTTAGCGAAAACCACTTAACGTGAAGACCAGTGTATGCTTTGCAATGCCTAAGGAAGAGAGGGAAGGTAAGGAGACAAAAGAATACTAGTGAAAGGGGTAATAATTTAGGAATATGGAGAGTAAGGTTGAGCGATTGGTGAATGTGTGTGCATGCATGTGTTTGCATATGTGATTTGTGTGTCGGGTGCTGTGTCTATGTGTGTGAAGAGAAAACACATGAACACTACAAAAGACTTCACATTCATCTGGAGAACATTGTATTACCTATGGTCATGATAAGAAGGAATTATTGGCCTGAATGCTTTTAGATTCTTACATTGAATATCAACCCTCATATCAGTACCCAGGTTGCCATCTGTAGCATTTCTTGCAGTAAAAAACTAACTTGGAAAGAATTTTAGTTATTTCTTTGGAATCAAGAATTCCATCAAAGCCATTTATGCAGTGACGGGCCTTACAAGTTTTCCCATCTTTCTCATTTCAATAAAACACATACATACATACATACCCACAAACACACACACACACAAAAAAAAAACCCCTCAAAATTTAAAGATAACCTTGCAATAAAATTATTTTATTGTTTTACTCAGGTATTCTTGACGCATTTTTGTTTTTCATCATGAAATTTTTCAATTTTGACCTTCTGCTGCTTATTGGTTCTTATTATATGACTGTGACACGTAATAATTGTAATTATCCTGGTCAATTAGTACATATACATATACATATCAAATCCTGATCGTTTTCTCTCACTTTCCCCTGCCACCTTGCTCCCCTCTTCTCCCAGTCCCTTTCCCAACTCCACAAAGTCTGCCTCCCTGTTTTCAATAGTCTTTCTTTTATTTTACCCTTCAAATTATTCAAATTTTGTGTCTCTCATATAAGAGGAACTATGCAATATTTAGCCTTCTTTGTCTAATTTATTTCCCTTACTTAGGTTTTTAACATCCATACATTTTCCTACACATGACTCAAATTTTCTCCTCTTTATGGCTAAGTGGTATATTTGATAACTTTTTTTTGACCTGAAAAGCTAAAACAGGGCTTTACACATCAGAAAAAATATACTTGTGTTAATATCATTTTACCAAATTCAAATTTCTTTGGTATAATTAGAATATCTCTAAGTTATTTATCTGAGTTATTTCTTGCTCTATGAGTTAACTTAGGCAGTATAGTTGTGTGTGAGATACGTGGGTGTGGGTGTCTGATGCTGGGAATAACAAAGGTATATCTTAATTGTTATTTTTATGCAGTTGTTTATTTGATGTAATAAAACAAACACTCAGTTCTCTCTTGAGTTGAATGTATATTTCTGCAGGAAATGTTTTTCATTAGTCTCCTTTGTGTAAAATCAAAGTATTCTTATACAACATGGAGGTGTGAGTTCTATCCTACTTCTTTGTGTCCAGAATCATTATATGGGTGACTATCTCACTGTCTTTCTTTCATAATCAGTATTATCTGATACAGCCAAATTCATTAGGAGATACAATTGATCATAATGGTTACAATAACAAAAAAGAACTATCTTTCCAGTGATAGGTTCATTTGGGAAGAGTAGATTTAAATTACAAAGTAAGTTTAAAATATATCATTTTTTGCATGTGGCTAATGAAATCTAGTCTCATCTGGCTGTTATGCGACATATTTATCACTCAAACAAAGAAATTATATCCTATCCAGGCTTTGCAAAGAACAAAAGAAATATACTTGCTAGTTTACATTCTTGAATTGCTATAAATGTTGGAGACATTTATTTGAATACGCTATCACAGAATGACATAAATCCACTCAGAGCATTTATTTGATTGATTGCACATCACAAATTCAAATAAACATGTATGGCATGATCTCAGATTCAGATAAACACAATGTGCTTATTTAAATGTCTTCACAATCTTATTGACTTGAACATAGAAATGCATTTAAATCAGTCTCAGAAGAGACTCACTGATGCATTGTTAAAAGGTGGACATGATATTAGCTCATACTTATCTTTTAGAATCTGAGAGCCTGCACATTTATCCCAGGCTGTTCCAAATGCAAGGGGCCATGTCAACACTAAGGGTAAGTTTGGAAGAAAATGCCATGAAGTATCTCAGTGCCACTGTGCTTGAAATATGGTGTAGTGTACAGCAACAAGTACAGTAAGTACAATGAACCTAAAAACAATTTTATTAAATTTCTCTTGGACACAGATTAGTTATTGCAATGAGAATGAGGTTTTATAAAAATACATGCTGTCTCAAGACATGCCTACAAGCTTAGGTAACAGTGCAACAAAGTTCTTATTTACAATACTTAACCTATGAAGTTGCTAAGCTAATACCCCTCAAGATTCTCTCCCACACACATGTGACATGAGTGTGTATGAGTAGATGACCAAAAAGTAGAGTAATAAAATCAGTAATGACATATCCAATTTATATCCTTGCCCTTAATAACTTTGAGAAGTTTCAAACAGGTATCAGTAGCTAAACACTATTAGAGTAGACACTAAATTGCATGCTAATTATTTGATAATGTAAAAACTTCAGTTGATGTCTGATCAGAGGATGAGCATCCCTAATTAAAAATCCAAAACTCAAAAGTATCCAACTCTCAAATATTGGAAAACTGACAACATACCACAAATGGAAGTTTTCAAAGCATGAAACTTTCTGTTATGCACCAAATTGTTTAAAATGTTGGGTAAATTTACTTACTTACTATGTTTATAATGTAAATATGAACATAAAAAAGTCTCTTCCTTCTGCTTGTGTCCTATGTCTTGATGAGTGTATGTAAATGTTCTAAAATTTAGAAAAATTTTAAAACACTTGCAGTCTCAAACATTTTTTTGAGTTTCTTAATACATGTGTGAAGTACATAATGCTTATGCATAAGCCTAAGTTAAAGATTCTATTTCTTTTAATAATGTACTCCACAAATTGAATAAAAAATATATACTTCCTACTAATTAAAGAATTTGTGATTGATGATGGTTCTTAGATATTATTTTTTTAAAAACTAGAGCTAAAAGTGGAATACCTAGTGTCTCTACATCTTACCCCAAGCTGCCAACACAGGAGCACATCGGGGTCAATTAAGCTCAAAACCGAATCACCTCTCCTCAGGTACCAGAGGAAGAGTACACTTTTCTCACTTAAGTGATGGAAGCATCAAGACTTAGCATTAACCAAAGCCAAGGGGAAGCCGTAGTTCTCACTAGCCAAGGCTGGCCATGAACCTTAGAAGAGAAAGCTTTTTCATGACATTTCCCTCTCTAAAACTTTACACACATATTAATGATTTCAAGTGTATTTTAGGAGATCATTCAGTGTTGTTCTTGGGGATAAATCCTCTCATGCGATGGTTTTCACTGCAGCAGCCTCATAGCCTGATTGTGTTCCAGTTAGCGTGTTTATGATGAATGATAAAATCAGGAGAGTCACAAATCCTGTTCCCTGTTCAAAAGCCACAGATTCACATAGCACCCGTTGAATGGCGACTGGTCCTTACTACCTCTAAGAAAATATGCTAATGTATTTCCCCCTGATTTCCATTATTTGGATCATATATATCCAAGGAAAATAATCTTTTCTTTCTAATATCATAAACTTGAATTTTCCTGAACAATTGTGACTCAAAATAGCGTGACACTCAATTCCCTCTTCTTTACTTCAGCTTCTACAAATCCTTGGAACCAAAGATAGGGTAAAGCTCCCTTTAATTGTAGATAACCAGATTAACAAACAAAAATGACAGTACCTTGTGCAATTGGAATTTCAGATGAACAAAGATTGATTTTTAGCATATCTCACCTACAACACTGTAGAAATTTACAAGAATTATTTGCTATTGATATCATGCTCCAATTCAAATATAACTGGGCACTGTGGATTTCATCTAAGAATTCTTCCATAATGTAAAAATGAAGCAAATTACTTTCCAAATCATTTATTTGTAATTCTAGAGGAAAGAGAGGCAGAGAAAAACAGGGACAGAGGCAAAGAGAATATATAATTCATTTTTAAATCATTCATTACAATCAATGATGAAAATGGTCATGTGGTTTGTCTCACATTTCTCTTATTTTGGTTGTTATAAACGTGAATTAGACTCCCAGTCACCAATGTGTTAAATTGAATCTATAAACCCTCTTTACGTTGTGATCTTTAAGCTCAAAATAGTCACAAATGAACAGACAAAGCAGTCTCCATCCCCGTGTATAATGCAAACAAACAAATCAGAAAAGTTATGGGTGTGGACAGTGTACAAGAATCATTTTCAGTTTTCTAAACAAAGTGTTTCCTTGGCCATGACCAAAATTAGAAGAGAAAAGCAGCTGAAAATATTTGAGAAAAAAATCTTTAGAGAAAAGAGTGTTGACAGAAATATTTTCCTACTACTGTTCATTTAATCCTTTTTCATCAATAGTGAAGAAGGCAAACCTACTACTAATTACATTCTGTTATCAGAGTAAAAAATAAAAAGCACTAATCTGATGAAGAAAGATCTTACTTTTCAAATAATCCTACTATAAAATTCAAGTCCTTTCTGAGTGATTCCAGATAAGGGTAAAAAAGCTTGAGAAGATATTCCACTTTTAGCCTTACTTAAAAAAAAATACTTGAGAATTATCATTGCAAGTTCTGTGATAAGTAGGAAGCATGTATGTTTCATTCAATTTATAGTGTATTAATAAAAATAGAATCTTTGTCTTATGCTTCAACTAAACATAATATATTTCTATTAATTAATCATTATTTTATTTCTGCGCTTTCATTAGCCAGAAAATTTTAAAGGTCTGATATTTTGCTAACTTGAATGAACTGCTCAAAATAATGTATGATTATTTCCATTCAGCTTTTTACACAATAGCGTTTGCCCATTAAATGACATTGATCATCTTTGAAGCATTTATCTTGTGTGTAAAAACTCACAATGTTGCTTTATTGTTGAGTTAATAGTAAAGTAAGTGATGTCCATGACAAACATTGCCAGTCCTCCAACATTAATTCTGTACCTCTTCTTCTTGCCAATCAATGTGATAGATGCTGAAAAGTTAAATGCTGAATTTCTAAGCTCTCTTGCAGCTAGGAATAGGAATGAGAGCTTATCTGACACAGTAAATAAATATATACATATAAACAAAAGCAGTATTTGCATGTGGTTGTATGTGTGCATGAGTCGTGTGTATAAATCAGCCAGAAGATTCTGGAAAGTCTGACAAAAATCTAAGATGTGCTAGTCTGACCCATCTTCTCCTGTTATACCTGAATATGAATACCATGGCTGAAACTGCATGAAAGCTGCCTTTATTTATTCAGAAGTACAGGATATTTCCAAAACCAAGTCAAGTTTTTAAAAGCTAATATCTACTCATTTTTATATTTATAAACACTATTAATATGCAAAGAGTACTATATTTTTCACAATGGTATTGGTCTTGTTTTACTCAGGCTCACTACTACTCAAATCAAAATTGATGTTATTTCAAACTATTTTATCACAATCATCTATCTTTATACCATCTCATTTGTAAGTCAGTACTACTGAATCCACTAGAATCTTTCCTTTCCCCTCAGATTATCAACCTCCCAGGTTTTACTTGCTACGTAGCCAGGTTATTTCTCCTCTGTCCCACATTCTTTTTTACTTTTACTAAACCATAGTTTTCTAGTCTTAAATTAATTGTATAATTTACCTTTCTTCATTTATAAGACTAACGTAAGTCATGTAGAGTAGTGCTATATTTTTATTTTTAATCTCTAAAATTTAATTAATAAGTCTTCACTCCTGAAAGGGCGTATCAGAGCAAAGATCACATTGTAAATTATTTCATGTGCCTGTATTTCTACTGATGTGGATAGAAAACACTCATTCCTTTAGGAACAATGATTGGATACTGAGTAGCAATGGCTTCTCTCTAAACTGAGACTCCATAATCCAAGGAATCAGTAGTTAAACTCTCAGATCACATGAATGAATAGGAAGCAATTCTTTGTAAAGGACTTGTGAGAGTGCACTGCAGTGGAAAAAGCAGAAAAAAAATCTGAAGGGTGATAATTATATAAAGTTTATCTTCCACTGTATTCTGAGATTCATCATTAATCCTATTCTCAGGACCTTACACCAAATTTCTGCACAAAAGATATGGCAATTCAATGAACATTTTAGATTATTTTTGTGCCAGACAAACAATAAAAAAATTTAGAGTTACATTTTTTTTTTTTTGCATATAGTCTAGTAACAATTTAAATGGGATAGATGAGGTTGAATTTCCCACATGATATCACAGTTACTCTTAAGAGATGGTAGAAGGCCATTAGTATAAAGCTTTCCAGGATGCCAGGTTCTGGCATGAAAGTCGAAGACATCTCTAGGTCTATGGGGGCATCAGCAGCAGCTATTTGGAGGCGACTAGCCACAGTCCTCATGTCAGTTACTAAAGTACTTCAGAAAAAGTCCTGAACCGAAGGATGAGTACTTCCAATTTGGGATTCTCAGCCTACAGTGCTGGTGGCAGAGGCACAGATGTCCTCTTGTGCTTGTTGTTGAGATACATCCATTTCAGTGTGGTCAGGGAGCGAGATACTATATAATGTGCTTATATTAATTGTATTTCAATAAGCAAGTATTGCTTTCTGTCTATCTGTGTCTCTCTGTTTCTGTCTCTGTCTCTTGTCTCTCTCTTATCCACATGGGGAAAATTGCATCACAAATGCCTTATAACCCACTTGTAATTTGAGTCACCCTTTCCTTTTTTCCTGCTTAACAGAGCTCTACATCATTTGAAAAACAAAATGTTGTCATTGCTTTCTTTAATGTCAGAAGAATTTAAATACCACATTTCTAGGACAAAACTCAGTTTCAGTATAATTCAAGAAGGACTTTAAAGTTGCAAGCTGATTTTTTTTCTGTTTCCAGCATGGATAGAAGTAAATAAAAGGATTAATGATATATTTTTTATTTATTATATTTAAAGATTCCACATTAAGAAAGCGCTGGATTTTTGATAAGCAGTGAATTACAATACTTCCTATATTTATTTAAAGAAGAAAATGTGAATATGAATAAACACTATATATAATATAAACATTCTAATCATCTACCTCTAAAACTAAAGTCGTATGGGTGCTTTCAGAGCACAGTATTTGACCTAAATAAACCCTGTCAATCATGTTATGGTTGCTTTGCTGCAATATAAAATTTAACAGTTTATCTTACATTCCATCTTCTCATCATCTCATTCCTTTCTGCATAAGAAATGACCAGTGAAACTTTCTGTGTGACTAGAGCCTAAATAACACTTGTGCATATTTCTTATGTTGAGAAATAGTTCCAGTATTTATGTGTGTGATTGATTTTATTCTTATTGTGTAACATAGTATTAAAAAAGGTTTTAAGGAAACATTGATCAACATAAAAATAAGTAATTAAAATGCTAAATTATTTATTTCCTCCTCTCTCAAATTAAGAATTTTAATGATGAAGATACCATTTCTTTTAAAAAGAAAGCTGGATCAAAATATTTAATGCAAATTATATTCTAAGAACTATGAATAGAAACAGAAAAATATTTCAAGTACCAAAATTTAGTAGCAAACAGAAGGGCATGGAGTTCATTATTGTTTGACATCATTTTTTTTACAACCGTTAGCAACTTTCATTAATCATGAAGCTAACAAAACAGAGCATAGTGTTTGACTGCATTTGTGCCATAGAAAAATGTTTCATCAAGATAAAGACTTTTAATAAACCTGTGTGATTACTGTGAGCACATCTCAATAGTTTAATATACAATAATTAAAGAATGTTCAACAAGTTTTAAAATATTCTTGCTTATTGGGGAGCTAAGCCATTTAACTGAAAGAAAAATTTCTGGAGATTTAGGAAAACATAATGATTGATTGTTACATATGTAGTTCAGAAAAAGATTCTCTTACAGTAACTCGATAAAAAATTGATAATTAGTCAAGAAAAGACTTCATCTAGCAAAACTCAAATTCTGAAAATAAAACTGCGAGCTGAATTCATATTAATGTACATTAGGGTAAGGGGTTCTCTACAATATTATGGACAAAGTTTTTTAAAAGAGAAGTTGCTGATAAACCATTTTAGATTTAATCAAATGCAACTTGACTTGTATAATTGATCAGTTAAGCTTGTAGAAGTAAACCACAGTTATTAATTTTAAGGACTATACCATAAACATTTCAGTTTTGAGGATATTCCCAGAGGGAGAGAGAATCATAAGAACATTTTGCTTATAAAGGAATCTAAAATATGAGTTAACGACTGTTTAAGGTACAGTTTTCCAAATTATCTTATCCTTTAATTTTGACAATAGGAACTTGTGCAGTGTTTTCTATTGGCCTGTACTGATTTGCTTGATAACAAAAGAACCTAAGAGGTAGGAAATCTTATTATTGTATTGCAATACAGAAGATAATACATACTCTAAGAGATTATTTGTTCAAGTTCATACAGGTAGCAATAAGTAAATATGAGATTTGAAATTCAGAAACTGCCCTTCGCTTATCTGCTGATAACCACTGAGCTATAAATAACATCAAATCAATGAATTCTAGAAATTATGTCTTTGAAACATCGCAGCAATGATGCTTCTAAAATGTGTTGTGTATATAACAGTGCTAATTAACAGTCCGATGTTTAAATTGTGACAATGTGGTGATATATAAATAATTAGAAAATCTACATTATCATAAAATTCAAGTTGCTTTTCTGAATTTCTTCCTGTAATCCTGTAATTCTGTAATTCTTCCTGTAATCCTGAACGATATACAACTGTTGGCATTATCAATAATTTAAAATGTTAAATTACTTACCAGATTAAATTTTAGATCCTGTCATTGGGGTGGTATAAAAACCTCTTGGGAAGCATATGATTACTGTGACTGTATATCATTTCCACAGATAATATCCATAATTCTAAATTTTCAAGATCTCATAAACATGATCTTTTCAAAAGGAAAGAAGAGTAATTACGTTTGTATATAAACCTTGTACCAACATACATGAAAACAAAGGATAAAAAATTTGTCTTTTTGTTCTGGAGAAACATCATCAAAACCACTAACTTAAACTTCAGTTTAGTTGAGTTTTGGGAATTTCTAGAACCAACATTCTCGAAATCACTATGCCTGTACACACTTACCCTCAAGCAAACACACATAGTTAAAGTATACTCCACAGCAGGCTTTTATAAAAGACCAAGCAAAGAAGTTTGCCAGGCTTCCTCATATATCTTAAATACCAGGAATCATTGTCCTGACAGTTGCTAATACCTTAATGTTACAGTTTTTGCCCTTATTGTCTTCACTGAAACTTTTATGTGTTTCTACAGGGTAAATGAGGAATGGAATTCTCAGAGCTAAAACAATGAATTGCCATTATCTCCCTAATTACCCCAGTAGATGTTTTTCCTAGAATTACAGGACAAGAGGAGCATTAGTGGAAGTATAAGATAGCATTGGCAGCCTCCTTCTCCCATTCTTCCTTACTTACTCTTTTTCTTCTCTTCATATATATATATATATATATATATATATATATATATATATATTTTTTTTTTTTTTTGCCTTTCCTGCTTCTTCTTACTGTTACAATTACCACAGTTATCTCACTTTACTATACCTCATGGTAAAATGAAATCTAATCACAAAACAAGATTTACAAATAAGCTTTATTTTGGTTCATGTATGTCCAAAAGATCAAACACCTGTTAGCTATTCACTCATAAGTGTAATACAGAAACAATATTGCAGAACATTTTTTCCATGCCTTCTTCCAAATAATAGTCAAGGCCTTCGATGACCTACTATTAGGTACACTCTCCACACCATGGTAAGATCTCCAAATATTAGCATAACCCAGTCTTCCTAAAGAAATCACTTTCACAGCATTTTTGAAAATTGCACATTAATTTGAACTGTCAGTGTCATCCACTTATATTATCATTTTTATTTTTATTTTATAAAAATATTTGTTCCTGAGGAAGATAATAAAACAATTTTCTTTTATTTTAGATGGTCTGAGAAGTAATGATCTTGAATCTCAAGGTCAAATACTAATCTGTAAAATTAGTCCTTCACACTTGTTAGCTCCAGAACACCCAGTGAGAGTATAGCAACCATCAAGAAAGAATTGATTACAATATTTCTCAAATGTCAGAGAAACTTGAAAACTATTTCTCTTGTTTAACTTTCAGACTGTAGTTTTTCATTGGGATGTATTCGAAGAGTAGATTTCCTGTTTCAGATACACAATACCCCAAACCCAAAATTTAAGCGAGGAGAGGTTTACTATGGCTCACAGTTCAAGTGTCTGACACAGAAACATCATGGTCAAAGAGTGTGGAAGGCGGAAGCTGCTCATCTCGGGACTGCCAGAAAACCCAGAAAGAATGGAGGAGCCAGGAAAGGAGATGTCTCTTCAAAGTCAAGCCCCCACTAATGCACCTTTTCCAAACAGGTTCCACCATTTACGACACATTTACATATGAAGTCATCAATAGGTCAATCCACTGGTGAGCATGCCACCACCGAGATCCAACCACCTCTGGGGGACCAAAAGCCCCACCTCTGAAAATGGGATTTTTGAGAGGCATTCTGAATTTAAATAACATTCTTACTTTGGTCCCCCAAATACTCATGTTTATCTCATTATTTGAAATGCAATTAATCCAACTCTAAGGGTTGAAAAATCTTTATGGTTTCAGCAGTGCTGAAAAACTGAAGTTCAAAGTCTCATCTGAGATTCAAAACAAACTATTAACTGTAAGCCCCTTTAAAAATCAAACAGGAAGTTAAATACATTCAACATGCAATGTCCCACAGTATATGTTTTCATTCCAAAAAGGAAGAATGACAGAAATCAGACAAAAGCAAGACTGAAAACTAGCTGGCCAAACATTGAGTCCTTTAGCTTCATGTCTGAAATCAGAGATATATGGTAGTAAAATCTGAGTTACAAAAGTTTTGAGCATTCTCAGCCTCATGGCCCTGCCTATTACAGCCCATATGATCATGATCTCTGCCTGTCTGTCTGCCTGTCTGTCTGTGTGGTCTGTTCACTGCCTGTTGCTCTCCTCAGTAAAGATCCACTTTCCTGGTATCTCCAACTTCTGTTGGTCTCCACTGTACTTTAAACTTTACTCTCACAGCTTCATGCATCACTCAGGGGCACATTGCTTGACCTCCGTGACTTTCCTTTGAAATCTAAATTGAAGCCTCGATGTCCACATCATATGATGATGCTAAGATCTGCCACCAGCATGGCCAGTATCCAGGCCCTTTGAACCGTGGTACCCCCTGAGTAACTGGATGGCTGAAAACAATAAAATGAATCCTGAGGAACCAATTCCTAGGTGACCCTTTTTCTAGCTGGGGTGCAAGGGCTGTCTTCTGAAGTGAACTTTCCATAGATGCCCTTGAAACATCCTTCTTTGTCCCTACAAAAAGGTACTTGGTTTCTTTTTAGTAGGCTAATATTTCTTCAGCAGCCACACTTATTTTAACCCCAAATTTACTCATTGATTCTTCTGGGCCAAAATTTAACATTTTCATTTATTTTTCTTCCACCTTTTGCTCTCATCTTCACTATTAATTTGACTAAAAGCATTCAGAAGTATCTATGCCATTGCCTAAATGTTGCCTAGCTATCTAGCAACTTCTTCCAATTTAAACACTCTGTACCTGGACTTTACTGTCTGCGATCTTACGTGCATTCAGTTCTTCTGTGATCTGACCAGAATCACCAATATAATTCTGTTTATAGATTTAGGGCTTAACTCACCTGCATCTCCAAACCTTTCCAAACTCCTCCAGCAAACCAATTCCAAAGACTTTTAAACCACATAGTCAATTACAATCACAGCAGTAACCCTACTTGTAAGGTATCGATTTTGTATACTAGACAGCTTTCCTATTCTTGGGTTACAAAACATGATACCCACCTCTGAATACGAGTCTTTTGGGGGACACTCTAGATTTAAATAGTAAAATAAGTCAAAATAAACTTACCTCCTGAAAGCAGATATTTAAATTATCTTCAATTAGTGAATTAAGATATCCCAAAATGATGGAGAAGAGGTAAAAAATATTTATATATAAATATAAAAATATTTATATATAAATAGGACCACTTGGCGCTCAGTTCTTGGAATTCAAAAAGATCAAATATTGAAAATATTCTTAGTAAAAATTCCTTTTACAATTGATTAATAGTGAGCAGAGTGGAAGCAGGAAATGCTATTCAAGTTGTTTTGACAGAATATAAGCATTTTTAGACTAGTTTTGTATAGGATTTGTTCATAACTTGCTGTAAAATTTACAGAGTAAGTTCTGTAATAGGTAATCACACACCTACTTATCAATACAAGTATAAATTTTAGAAAATAAAAGTAAAATCTATTTCAAAATTTTACTTAAAATGAAATAATCACAGTATTAAATAGTTTCTCTATGGAATTATCATGTGTCTTCTTTAGTTTGGTTTAAATAGAATTCAATCTAAAAAGAAACAAAAGTTTTCCACATATTCATATCTTCATAAATATAAAACTACATACAAGTACACCACTCAAGACATGAGCTGCTGAATCTGACACTTCCCATCTGGATGAAGTATATACAGAGATAATAGTGTATAGTCAAAAGAAAACCACTGTTATATGCCAGAAACATTGTTTCAATGTTCTTTTTTTTCCAAGTTAGAGATGGTAAGCTTTTCTTAGAAGTCCTTTCATTAAAGAAAGGAATTTAAATCGATTGGCGTTTAATTTCTCACGGGAAATGTTTTTAAAACTAGAGGGTCATCTTGGAGGATTAGGTCAGCCAAATATAAAAGAATATGAACTCCTGGAATAGAAGTTGAAAAATTCCTATCAAATAGAATTGTTTGTTAGGTTGCCTGAGTCTAAATTTGAAATGAAATGGATCCTCAGAACTAAGACTAGATATAAAATCTTAAAAGCAAACTCCTGTGCTTCAGAAAGAACAATTTTAAAAGAACATTCAGCTCTTTAATTCTTAACAAGTGTGACTCATTTTCACTTTCTTTAGATGGATGCCTTATAGGTTACAAATGATTTTACTCCTCAGAGAGTTTTCAAAATACATGTGGACTCCATTATTCTATGATCTCCTTCATTCCATTAAATAAAAGAAGAAAAATAATAACTAAAACCTTAACAAGGATATGCTAAAAGGAATGATTAATTTTCCACTATTTTTGTTAAAGACTATCAAAGCTAGCTGGTCAGCCCCACATGGAAACTGCTCAGTTGTTTGATTTTGTTTCCTCACAAGGCATCTTTGCGTGCATATCATTAATATTCAAGGACAGGCACATTAGCAAGCAATCCCCAGTCTCAATTTGCAAATCTCTGTCTAAGTTAGATTTCTAGAAGAAACAGTACAAATTACAAGACCTGGTTAGTGCTGGGTCACTAAATCTTTAAAAGCAAATATGAATATATATGTATGAAAAGATCAGTTTTCAATGAAAATTTCAAAACATCATGTAATTTAAATGAGAATTTGACTTCAAGCATCATTATGTTATTTAAAAAGATCAATTTATCCTGTATTAATAAGTAAGTCTTATACTACCAGAAATGGATTTTCTGATCTTGTTTTGAACCTTATTTCTGTTAAGCTTTATACCTTCATAATCCCTTCTTTTCAATTCTCCTTGTTTTGCCAGGAATTTAAGAGCTTATAACATCAAAATAAATATTCTGTAGAACTGAATAAAATGAATAAAATTGAGCCTATTTAAAGGCAGCTAATATTATCGCATAAGGAAATGATCTAATAGAATTTTCATAAAGAGGAATAATTCAGCCTCAAATTAACTTGAGATGCATTGTTTAAAATCTAACCTAAACAAAAATCTTACTTATATTTAACCAAAGACTTTAAATCACTGTATGCAAATTATCATTATTTCAACAGTTTATGACCCTGTTTCTTTGTCTATCTCACTTAAGCTTTCTTTTGTGGAAGAATCTGGCACTACTCAGTCTCTGTGTTTTCCTTCAGGTACACTTTAGAGTAGAAACATAAAGGGAAGGACACTACTATTAATAGGGACTAAGCAGTTAAACAGTTCTCTTGGAGATTAAAAGCAGTTTGGCACAGGCTCGGTAGGATAAGTGATAAAATCGAGCTTTATCTTTAGGAAAAGTCCAGACCAGGCAGCTGAGATTCCAACCTCATGGTGAGACAAGTTGTACTACCACGCTGAGAGTGAGAGGTTTCCGGACAAAAGGAAGAGAACAAAGAACATATTTGCAGAAAATAGAATGACATAGGATTTTGATGTATATCATAATTAATACAATCAATGTGACAGAAAAGCTTAAACAGAATTGCTATAGTCTTGACACGCCTTTGGGTTTCTCAGTGATTTAAACACTAGAAATCTCTAGGTGGAAAATACTAATTTTTTGTCAGACCTGCTATGATTTCTTTGAGCATATATACAGTCAAATTTCTGCAAACTCATGTTAAGGAGTCATCTTGTTTAAAATAATAAAAAACAGCTAAACAAAAAGGTGGTTAAAATGCATCAGTGTGATCAATACTGAACAAAAGCTACAACAAAAATTTGTATCAGATCATTTTTCTCTATGAAAAGTTATTTACATTACCTAAAAGTTAAAATAGTCATCATGACTCTCAGCCTAAAAATGTTAGTCTTTATTTTAAACCTCTTTTCACTGCTATTGTCAAAAGTGGCTGTAATCTCATGCAGATGAGATATTGATCTGTTGCCGATGTTCACCCAGCAGCCAAAGGGGAATCACATTACCAGCTCCAAACTCCATCAATCACAGTCTCTTTAATAACCGCACTTAAACGATCTTTCTTGGCATTAACTTACATAGCACCCGTGGCTGGCATCCAGACTTCAAAAAGAAAAAAGGTTCATTTTGAAGGGTAGTTTTAAGTCCACTACAGATAATTTATTTATTTATTTATTTATTTATTTATTTATTTTTTGCGGCACCGGGGATTGAACTCACAACCTCCCGCCTGTCAGGGCAGGTGCTTAAGGCACTGAGCCAAACTCCCAGCCCTGGTTTTTTGAGGCAGGGTCGCACTGTGTAGCTCAGGCCGGCCTTGCGCTCGCGTTGTAGCCCAAGCTGGCTTCGAACTCACAACGCTCCGCCTACCTCAGCCTCCCGAGTGCTGGGATTAAAGGCGTGCGCCACCACGCCCGGCTCACTACAGATGATTTAAATAAAAGATCTTGCACTTTGCCTAGAACTGTAAGCCTTATTGACTTAGTCAACTTAACTTCATCAAATTTTTTCCAAATCTATAGAAAAAGAATGAGAAATTGGTGAATTTGTTTATAAATATAGAATTATATCATTAACATGCAAATTAAATATTTATAAGGTGAAGATTAATTGTATGTATGGGACCTGAGGACATGCATTTGAATTGCAACCTACTCACTGAATGCATTTTAATTTTCTTCTCCCTCACTTCATCCCATCCACATATATGCTTCAGAAATTACTACAAAGTAAAACAGGAAAACAGAGAAGGCACTCAAAAACCAGGGACAAAACAAAGCAATAATGACCAGTTAAGACAGCTATCGTTATTGTCACTGGAGATCTACTAATGTGTAGTTCGCAGACATGTGCTTTGTGTTTCTGTCAGGCTGTTAAATCAGGTGCTCTTTGCTGCTGGCAGCTATGACAAATCTGGAAGTCAAATGAACAGTTTAGTGCACATAAAAAAAAAAAAAAAACAGCTCATTTGAATACATTTTACCCCCCTCTGACTCTGTCTGTCCTAAGAAATCTACCCATTTGGGGAGAAAGGCCAGGAAAAACAACCGCTCTCCTCATCCAATCCCACCGTTCCCCTACTCCTCTCCTTACTCTTACATTGCATTATTTTGCCTTCCATATTATTTAAATTCTTACATTTCAGTGCACAATAAGACTTTTTTGTGGGACTCAGCAATTGTAACTGAGTTGAGGTCCACCATAGGATGTTAGTAGTGAGTTCCAAAGAGGGGGTGGTTGTGATAGATAGAAAACTGCATTAGTAATTTGGGATAAGAAAGTCCATATCACGTTTCAGATGATAGTGTGGCTTGATTTTCATCCAGAAGCTGTTAAATTTCGATTACTTCAGCAGGAAAAAGGAAGGGAATAGTTGATTTTTCTCCATGTAAAATCTTATGTGATAATAATTACAACTCAGTAAGAACTAAAACTAGAAACAGTAAAACTTGGATCAATCAAGGGTAAAAAACTGAACACATTGCTGACTATTCCCTAAACTGTGTGTGGCAGTGATGAGGATGTATAAATCCGGTACACCATATAATGAACAAGCTACATTTATTTGTGTGTTTGTGAATTCCATAGATGTGTGTGGTACTGGGGAGAAATGCGGGGGCTTCACACTGAGCTACATGCCTAACCCCTTTTTTTTAATTTGTTTTTGTTTTATTTTCAGAGAAGTGAGTTGCCCAGAGGAGGTTCCTAATTGTGATCCTCCAGCCTCAGCTTCCCAGAGCACTAGCATTGCAGCCGTGCACCACCATGCCCAGCTCAAAGGGGTGTGATTTCTCAAGTCACCTTTCTTATAAAACACACAAAACAAAGAGTTTATGTGTTTTTAAAACAAGTGTACCAAAATATCAAATTTGAATTAAAACAAGATGTGCCAAATGGTTTTGCACAGAACATAAGTCTCAAAAAAAAAAAAAAAGAAAAAAGAAAAAAGAAAATCAATGATTAAGTTTCTGTGCTCAAAACAAGGTGGCAAATACTATACATTCTTATTCATGTCAGTGTGGTCGAAACCAAGAAATATCTACTTAAACAGCTTTTGTAATCTTAGTTGCTTTATATTAAATATCACAAATATATATCACCTTAGAGCAAATTTACATCCTGCTTTTCTACTGACCGATGTGGTTGAAATGTTTCTTTACGGCAAAAAATGACACGCTTTTATGTGGTATACAGTAGTTCACTACAATTTACAAATTAGAAGAACATATATTGATGAAATAATGAAATTATATAGCATATCAAACAGAAACATATGATAAAATTTTTTATTACTCGTTATTGTAGTAAAATGTAAATAAAAAGCTAATGTTAATTTTTCAAATACATTAAGAAAGTTTAGTGACATGTTTTCCTTCTTGCATTAGCTGGGTAAATAATTCAGTTTAGGAAACCAGAAAGGAAACACAGACAGGCCTCTCTCAACATTGACTCTTGTCTAGTGAATCTGCAGCTGCCTCATCACTGCTACAATGTACTCAAGTCTGTTTGTCAGTGTGCCCCTCCATGCAGATGTTCATGTCTAATTTATTGTCTTACATTCTAATGAACAATGCATGTCCTTCATGGTGCACAGTGTACAAAAATGTATTTATATGTTTATGTTTGGGGTATGCAAATGTGTGACACTCTGTTTACTCATCTTCTTCACAGGACATTAAAAACTTGTGTGTAAAATCTGTTTAGTTCATCGTTGCATTTCTTTGCCAACATTTCCCTCCATCCAATGTCACCTGTTTTCTCTGTTCTGTTTGAATTCTACTGATCCTTCAAGGGATTTTTCCTATTTTACTCCTTTCCATAAACTTTCCCCAAGAATTCCCTTCTAATCTCTAAACTTCATCCAATTTTATGAGTCCCATCATTACTTGATTATTTCTGAAAGTTTTATTTAGGTTTAAACCTTGCCTTGTTACAATAACAAGATTCATTTGTAGACATATAACAACTATTTTACTTACTATACTTAAGATTTACTCTGGTGTATAACATGAATTTGATATGTAATCATCTTTTATGGCTTATAACCATATAGTTGGCTAGTGCAATCATATATTTTGTTCATATAAATAAATCAACATATGTTCAGCAAAATAAACTTCATAAACTGGTTATAGATATAGTGCAGTGTTTTAAATGTACATATTCTGAAATTAGATTTTGGGTTCCCTAGCTACATTTCAAACTTACAAACTGCATAATGTTAGGAAAATTACTTATCCTCTCTGTTCTTCAGGTTTTTTTTGTCTAGAAAAATGACATAATCACTGTATGGAGAAGAAGATATGCACAACTAAAGTAAAACATTTAGAAAAATAGTAAGCAGCAACTCTCCTTGCTTAGGACTGAGTACTGCAGGGTAACCATGAGGAGAATTTCCACAAACTGGATGAATAAATCCTTCAGGCCTGAAGAGGAATCTATCTGGGAGTAGGTGGTAAGAAGAGGGATTCATTACAACATTCACTTTATCTACTATCTTTGCTGCTGTCCAAATTAAAAAGTAAATCATGTTGTAATCAGTTCTCTTTCACTAAATCTAAATTCTATAAAGATTTTAGAGGCAACAGTAAATATGAACAGGAAGACCAACAAAGGATTTGCTGTTTTCTTTCCCTGTTTATATAGGTATCTATTTGCTCTGTTTGCTCTTTTTACAATTTTTATGGATGTATAAATTAGACATTTTTTTCTGGACTATAGTCTTAGCACATTTAGCCTGCAGAGAACCACTGATCTCCAGAGTTGAGTGATTCGACTGGTCTGGCTGGCTAGGTAGGTGTCCCATTGCTCCCTCATGGCTCTATGCGTGTCCCCGCCCAAGATGCATGCTCAGAGGAAGATGAGGACCACCTCCAATAGAGGAGAACCATTTCCTCAGTCAAAGGTTCAAAGGTTCTGCTCTCCCCTGCTGAAACCTCCAACAAGCATTCAAGAAATGGAGAAGGAAGCAGGAGAGAGGAAAAGAAGGGGGCATTAATAAGATATAAGATGGGTCCTGTACATGGACCAAATATTCATAACGAATACATTCGTGATATACCACAAACATGTACTAATAAAATAAAAAAGATGAAATAGATCATTAGATAGTATTCTTAAATAGAACATTTCTAGTTATATACTTGTTATAGTTGTTTGGTAATATTTTGTTCATATTCCTATTGATTATTTTTGAAATTAACAGAAATTCAGCAATCTGCACAGGCAAATTTGTTTTTCTGGTTAAAATTTGTCTTTATTTTACATTCTAGTTCTGCACATACTTTAGTTTTTTTAAAATTTTATTAGTACATGTTTGCCGTCCATAGTGATTGCATTCATTGTGGGAACTGGCGCATGCATATAACATATCTCAATTCTGTTCTCCCTTCCCGTACAGCCTCTCTTTTTAGCCAACATCAGATTCATTTATTTATAAATCATTATAAAATTAATTAATATATATACAGATTAACAACCAGATTAATAGGAAGGAAGCATATAAGACACATAAAACAGCTATCAGTTCTCAGCCTTTTGACTAAGATCAAGCATAGTACATAAGACATTTATACTAAATCAAGGTTTTTGCGTTTACTTTCATGGAATATATGATGAATTTTCCATAAGAACAATGCAAATACTACAGAAATAGCTTCCAAAACTTTAATTTTTATGGTTATTGGAAAGGAGATACTAAATGATACCTAAAACAAAAGGTTCCTACAGGAGTATGAAATGTTTTATAGAATGTTGGTCAAATTGCCCACATCCTCCCTACATGTTGTATTCCCTATTCTATTTCTCAAAGATCTAGTTTTCTTTTTTCTATTTCGTATCCTTTATTTTGCTCTTTGACTTATGTGTACATTGGGTCTCTCATATGGGAGAATTCATATGAATTCTAGACTTGCATATTTTAAAATGTGGTGATGAAACATTTTATAAAATACTTTACAGGGTAGGTTACTACAATTTAAATGAAAATTTCATGGCTGTATTCAAGTTTGTATGACATAGGTCCATAATACATAGTATTCCGACTGACAGTTTCTATTCAATTAAAGAATTATTAATATATGACCAATGTGTCTGTGAAAAAACTCATTGTTTCATTTTTTACATTTTTATTTCTGAGCTCTGTTCTTTTTTAAAAAGTATTATCTACATACATGTTCACTTATGTGCACAGGCATAAGCATTTTTATGAAACCTCAAAAAGAATCGATATCATTTGGATTCCACCTAGTATTTCAAGGTCTCTTCATTGTTACCAATTAAGTAAATGAGCAAGCCAGTATAGTTCAGAGATGTAATTTAATATACATGACAAATTCAGTGATGACTGAAGCCATTTTCTGTATAATCTAGATTCTTCCCTCCAAACCATTTCATTCTCCAAAAATGCTTCCAGAAATTTTAGGTTCACATAATTAAATATCCCTTGTACAGAGAATTTGTCTTAAACAAGGGAATGGTTTTGCTTTTTTTTTTTTTTTTCTTTCTTTCTTTTTTGGTACTGGAATTGAACTTACAGCCTCATGCTTGCCAGGCAGACACTGTGCAACTGAGCTATATCTCTGGCCCTAGAGAATGGTTTTTAAAGACAAAAAGATTTCTCATATATTCTCAACTGTCGTGTACCAGCTTTAAATGTTGAGAAAGTTAATTGCGTTTGGCATTTGTTTCTTTGTCTGTAAATTGCAAACAATATAAGTTTACCAATCATACAGGGTTATCAAGCAGCTGAAATACAATGATTTTTGAAGGATTTAGCTCTCTTTCTAATATAGAAATTTTAGAACACATTGTAAGGATGTATGCCTTTCATTTTATTAATATTGAACAGAATATTAACATAATTTGAACCCATATAGCTTTGTGTACTTTTAAAGTTAAGACTTACCCTGGTGCACAAATTTATGTACAAGCATGCTTAATTCTTAGAGTTGAACGATGAACTTCAACAAGAACAAGAGAAAGAAGGAAGAAAGTCTTGAAAAATTAGAGTTCAGCTCACTTTATGTTTATGTTTCTCATTAAATAAATTGTATAGGGCTGAATGTCTGTGTAGACATACCCCATCGAATTATAAGAAAACATATTCATATAAATGTCTGATCAATAATCATAGACATTTGTCTAGATATACAATTTAAAAAGTGAATATAGATGCGAATTCTCACATGTTAACATAGATCAATGACACAAAATTGTGTCGCTTACATGTAAGTGTATTTTGTGGAGGAAGAGCATTCCATGGAATAATCCACAATTTATTCTAGCTCTCTGCCTGAGGTGAACCTCATGTTTCTTCTCCCATGAAACCATCAAATCCACAAACCACTTATTGTATAACTCTAAAGCATTTTGATTTGTATAAAATTGAATAATTCACTTCAGTTTTTAAATTTTCATACCTTTACAAGACTCTCTTTCTTATTTCAATGCATTGATTTGGCATAATGAAGTTGGTCAGCCATCATTATTTGCATTTTATGTTTTAAATGCTTTCATGTCATAGAACAGAAATAGTCAGGTATTGTTTGAATTCACTTTTTTTCCCTTTCCTTTGCTGGCGAACATTTTAAGTAACATTTTCTACAGCAGTTCTGCAGCAGGAAACTTAATAGAGATGCTGTTTCCATAACAACAAATAGGATTTGAGCAAAAACACAATGCTCAGTGGTTACTGTTCCTCACAGCAGGCAAAAGCAGTTATTCAAAATTACAAGCAGCATGACATTGAAAAAAAAATAAATTAAAGCAAGAAGTGCTAAGAGTTCTGTTCCATATTTAGTAAATGTTTAACTCATAAATGCTTGAGGGGGCAGCTGTAGGATTCCATTCTCTGCGGTATTTCCCCTCAAACCATGACCTGACAATGAAGACGAGGCATCGACACTCATTTTTCAGATATGAAGAGCTTGTGAGATGTGGAGGTGTCAACCATGAGAACAGATAATATTTGCTAAATTGGCTGGCTGATTATGTTGCATAATTATTTATATGTAATTTCTACTTCTCAAAAGGAAAACTATCATTCCCAAATTGCCCGTTCCCTAACTTGTTTCAACTTTCTTATTTGAACTTTATTTCATTTTCTTACATGGATTTTTAAGACAGTGAGTAAGTATGCATTAAACTGAAGAATTTCTTAAGGAAGTTCTAACACATTGTAGATTAAAATAAGAAATGTAAACTGAGCTGAAAAACTACAGGGTTTTCATAGATTATTTCAGGATCCCTTTTCTACATCATGATTCCGTAATTTTGTTCCTATGGATTTTTCTGTTTTAATGTACATCTCTTTGAGCATTTTCAGATTCATTTGTCTTTGTAGAACAATAAGACTGGATTTTAAACATACAAGAGAATCATAATTAAGTTTAAAGTTATGGTACATTAAATAATTAGAGATGAAATTTCACAATATGAAATTCACAGGAAAGATTTTACAAAACATATAGGACAGAGTTTTACGTGAAATTGAAATAAAACTTTCCTTAAAAAATTTCTTTATCATTCCTGAGTAGTGTAAAATTAGTCCTGTAACTAATTTCAATGAATTAGATTTACTGTCCCTCAGCATGTGCCTTTCTATGAACAATATGATCAAATTTGCAGTTCTTTTTCGCTCTAAATCCACTAATGAAGAGCTAAATATCTCTTCTGTACTTTATTCATTAGACAAAGATATTTTTAGTCATTATATTGCTCCTGTTCTGCTTAACTATGAGAGCTTAAGGGAGTAATTGTTTATAGGCCAATTGCTATGTGTGACTTATGAAGTGATGCATATATTATTTACTGGGCTATCGCTTCATTTCTCATGATTTCCATATTTATTTTGGGGCATTGATAATGTAGGAACAATCTTTTATATTTGTAGTAATTGTTACAATGGGTTGAGCAATTGTATACCAGTTATTTCAACAGTTTTATATGCGTTATATCATTTGAACTTCTTGATCATTCTGTCAGAAAGATGATGCACATGGTGTACATGTGGTTAAATAATGCATCAAAGTTCACACAGTTGGGAGCTACAGGCCTGTAGTTTAAACGAAGGTGTTTCCGAGTCTTGAATTTGAACTCTTCACCCCTCACTGATAACTATTTCATGTATGTATTTAAGTTTGAAGGACAGCATTTCCTCTTTCTTAATCATACTATAGTAGTTCCCTTTAATGAAAAGAGGGGATCTTTTCATCTTGGCATCCCTGTAGCACCAACACCAACTTGCTAGTTAGAAAGAACCAATGTCCAACAAGCTTCTGAATATAAAATGGTATAAAATGAAAAGTAGTGTGATCAGCACTCAAGATGAAGGTATGAATGGTTCAGCTCTAATTGCATGGTGGCTCTCAGAATTCTAAGATCCCCTCTGTGATATCTATTTCCTCTGCATAATCTCTTCTCCTTGATTTCTTAGGAAATCTGCCACTTACTGCTAGCCCAGAGAGTTCGGCAATGTAAAGGAAATTCACAGGTGTAATTCAGTTCTCTAAATTGTCAATGTTGAGCTAATCAAAATGGAAATTACCCTGGGTTAGCTTAACCAGAACAAATGAATCCTTTAAAAGAAGACCCAGACTTTCTCTGGAGAAAGAGATTTAAAGCAGCAAAGGTGTTCTTCTTGTGGCCTTGAAGAAACGAACAAGCGTGAGATGAACTATTTATGGAAAGATGACATGGTAGAACTCTGAGGGCAGAGTTTGATGCCGCGAGTCTCAGTCTAAGGCCACAAGAATCCAAATTAGGCACTTTGGTTGTGAGATGCTGAAAAGAGGATCCAGTGAAATCCAGACTACTGACCCTGAGAAACTGAGATTAGAAACTGGTACTTTTGAAAACACTATGGCAATTTGTTTTGAAGGCAATAAAGTTAATATGCTCCCCATAGCCTGTTCATAGGATAAAACTATGTTACACTGCTAGAATTTTATGTCACTGCAAGTAGAAGAGTATCAATTCAGGTCAGTATAACATTCCATCTGATTATGCACTCATGTAATTGAGAGTTGCTAAGTATAATGTATAAAACTGAATTAAATTCATTAATAAAGTAAAACGCTGTTGAAAATAAGCCATTGTAAGGTAAAAGAGGAGGTTGCTATCTTGAATTACAATCAAATTCTTCTACTTATAATACACGGGATTTGCAGTGGGAAAGTAAGTGTGTTTCTTCCTTCCTTCATGCTTTTCTATTTGTTGCCACACAATTGTCCAAAAACATGCTCATTAAATAGATGATACAAGTTAAAAAATGCTGAGTTTAAAGTCATTCAAAATGTTTTAAAAAGAATTAGCAAATAGCACCTTTATTTAATTTAGTTTTGGAGGGCTATAATTATCCAAAGAATGGTTCCTGATTGAAAATGTCTTCATAATCAAGACCTCTACCATGTGAAACATCATAGAAGTTAAGAGTGTCTAAATCTTTATTCTAGGCAGTTACACTTGTGAAACAAAAAGAAAATTGTTCTCATATCTCTAACCAGAATACACTGATTATGTAGCCTGTAGCTGTGATCCTCGCTGGCGATGTCATCACCAATATCATGATAAGTCAGATTTGTGAGAATTGATCTATTGGAATTTGAAAATGCAATCTAGACATACATTTAACTCAATCAATTTAATTAAAATTCAAATCATTTAAATGAAATTTAGATACTGTTAAAAATGGAAAAACGCAATCACTATTCATTGAATTATGTATGGCAATACTGGTTTTATTAAATAATGTATTTGTACTACCTATTTCTACTCTTTTTCAGATGTGGTCAAGATAATTCACACCAATTTGTCCATAGAAGAGCAATTCACAGAATTTGATGAGACAGTTAGAGACAGGTTGCTATGCCTCAAATAGATTCATAGAATCAAAATATAAATGAAAAATGTTAAATCAAATGCTAATCTATGATAAAAATTTTGATTAATTCTGTCATTTTCTCAGTGTGACAAGTCATACACTTTTCCCAAGAGCAAAGAACAATGCAGCATCCAGTGGCTAACATCCCCAGTACATTCTCTGTGCCTCGTTCACGAAGCAAACTACTGTCTGTTCCGGCGATATAACAGTGTGCAAGCCCCTGAAAACAAGCTCAGTATGGAGGATTCATAATTGCACCAGAGCAGATAATTAGGCAATTAGGGGTATTAAAAGTTGACAAAGCACCAAGTCTGACTGAATTATATTCTTGATTTCTAAAAAGAGAAGCAAGGGAAAACAAGAAGACCTCCACTGAGTTTGTTCAACAGTCTTCGGAGCAAGCAAGTGGTGCCCAGAGGGCAAAGAGATGGGCGGTGTGATTTTTCTACTGCCAAGGATCAGGAGATTTGTGGGAGATGTGAAAATTTTATATCATTAGCACAGATTATATTGAATACATTAATAAGGTGAAGTTAACTTCACAAGATACGTAATTGGGTAAAAACACGAGATGAAAATAAAACAATGGAACTTATGATTTAATTTCTCTAAAGCAGCTAATGCCTTGGCTTGCATCTAACTTGTTCCAAAGCAACCTAGGAAGCAAAGCAAGGAAAACGGGTTATTAAGAAGATGGTGTTTTAAATGAGTGGGAAAATTGCATTTCGTCAGTGAACAATACAAACTAGGACAGGGACAACCTTACTAAACCTTAGCTCTATAAATTCATGGTGATCACATGTGACTTAAAATGTATTGAAGTTTCCCAAATAGACAAATGTAACTGCTGAGAGTAGTGAAAGACAATATTGAGCTGTTGTTCTGGATTCTGTTGGAAAGTACTTAGGAGTTAACAGATGGTGCACACATTCTAAGGTTAAGAAGGGTAAGAAGGTAATGAGATTGGAGACCAGAAACAATTACAGTAACTTAAACTGAGAGTGCAGCATAATTGTGGTTGTAGAGTAGGCAAAACAGTTAGGTTTAATGTATTCATAATGTTTGTCAGAAGTTCGCAAAACAAAATCTGGAGGCGACGAGTCTGAAAGCCTAAATCAAATGATTGCAGAACACTACTCATCCAGTACCTACAAAATTCCTGCAATAAATATTTATTGTTAAAACTGAACAGAAGTATGTCACTAGAATTTTGTAGACATGAAATTAACAAACACCAGGATGTATTGAGCAAAGGGCAATCATCAACTATTCTGTTTATATAAGATAATGAAATAACAACACTATAGGTCTGGTGAGGGAATGAAATATAAAATTATCCTGGATATAGTTATGGTCACTTTTGAAGGACTATCAAGACAACTTATTGAATGACAAGAACAACTACTTGATTTGATACTGAAATACTATGAAAAGAGTTTAGTAATTCCCATAACAGTATTTGAGCCAATATTGACAGTCTGGACATTGAAAATAGAGGAAAGTGAAATAATTCAATCTTACCTTGATGCCATTCATTTATTAGTAAATCATTAATAATAAGAGAATCATTCACGTGTAAGCACTCTGAGGACACATCTAATAGAGGACACATATAATCCTTCTTTGCACTACATAGGTGCTTATCAAAAGTCATAGTATGTATTGGGGATTCAGTTCATGTAGATGAACATTGTTCATATGGAAAGACAATCAACAAATATCAGAAACATGATAACACTTCCATAATATAGAAGGATATCAAAGAAAAAAGTGAAAAATAGCATTTAATATTACAGCCTCAACAAAACTACTTCAGCGATTTAATTTATAGGATCTTTAATGGTGTTTTTCTGAAAGATCATGCCTCCAGCCTTTAAAAATAATTTACCTTGTTTAGTTGCATTAAATTGTAACATCTTTTCATGACAAGACATAAAAATATCTTATTTTTTTTGAATGGCTTGTATTCAATTGCATGTATGTGTCTATTGTTTTTTCCTCCAAAATTTAGGTATAAGCAAAAATACAGTGAGCATGACGTACAAATTCACACGATCAGTATTTTTGTACTTGTCACATTTGAGAAATTCCTTAAGATCAATTCTTAAAAATATGTCCCAATCTGTTATCTATATTGTTTCTCATCTCAACAGCCAGATTTATTCTATGAAAAATGCTAGACTACATCTGTCCTTTGCCCAAAATTCTCCACTGATTTTATGCTTCATCCCAAGAAAAAGTTAGCACACTTAACAGTGTCAGAGAATGTATAATGCAAAGTTGCTATATGAGATACTTTCTGTATGATATTTACAACATTAATCTTCATTTCTCTCATGTCTTTTCTCGAATGCCACCATATTTTTTGTTTTGTTTTGATTTTCTTGTCTCTTTTTGAGACAGGGTCATGATAGGTAGTTTAGGCTGGCCTTGAACTCACTCTGTAGCCCAGGTTGGTCTCGAATTTGCAATGATCCTTCTGTCTCAGCCTCCAGAGTGTTGGGACGGCAGGTGTGCACCACCTCAGCCAACAATGCCATCACATTTGAAAACGATTTAGTTGTAAAACAATGTTCTTACCCAGTTCACTTATTTTTGTATGTTACCTTGTAACACATTATATTTTCCTCTTGACTTTCTCTCCCAAGAATATATATTCAGATAACATACCTATTTTATTTACTAGGTATCATGTAAAGAATTTATGGGGTGCTTATCATATGCCAAGCCATGTGTTTGGCACCAATACTGTACAGCAAAAAGAACATGAAAGGAATAGTTCTACCTAGATGTTAGTCTTAATTTTCATGGGAGAAAGTTCAGTTCAGTTTTTGTTTTTGGAAGATCACTGGAGGTAGGAAGTTGAGGAACTGCATGTAGGGTCACCAGCAGAGATGTTTTATTATTAGTGTCTGTTTTTGGGTAATAGCAAGGATGGAGACAAAAAGATAATTAGAAGTCATTTTTTGTACTTAACACTAGTTATCAACCAAAGATATTTACTGGGAGTAAACTAGCTCGTTACCTTGAATAATCTGCAAATAAAATCCAAAGTTTACAAATATTGATTCAGGTCCCTAGCAGTTTAATTAAAGGCTAGTTAGTAAAAATGTCAGTAGTCTGATTTTCTAGCAACCACTTGGTAAGCACAGTACATTAAAACTGACTCAAACTGCCACATTTGTATATTGAAGACCACAAGTTGGTGATTTCTGAATTGTTCTCAGCAATGATAGAGGTGATGATAACACTGAGATATCAGTTTACAGCTTACAGCTTATGGTGATTCAATTGTACAAATTTGGCTTTTCCATTCCATCCCTAATGGCAGTTCATCACACTTCACTGAATTTCTCTATCTCTCTATCTATATTTCCCCGTGTTGTGATGTTGCTCTGTTATGTACCTCAGTCATTACTTACACCCTCCATGTACCTATTCCTCTTGTGTAAATAATATCCTGACCTGTGCTATTGCTCATCCACTTACGTATTTCATCATGACTCCTGAAATGGAGGTTAAAAGTTCATTTCTGACCTAGGTATGCTAATCTATATTATAAGCTTGAAAAACTTTGTCTTTCCCTTCCCTCTTTTCATACTAGATCACTGTGATGTTTTCATCAATCCTGAGTAAATAGATCTGAGCTAATATTGAAATTCAGCCCTCAGTGAGATATTTTAACCTCTAGACCCAGGAACTATAAAAGCTGGTATGAATAGTTGTCATAAAAACCTAATTGTTAATATTAACTTTATCAGTAAAAATCAAGGTGAGTTTTTGAAATTCCGATCAGCCCAATTCCTATTTCACAAAGAACTCAAGATCAAAAAACTAAACCAAACCAAACAAATTCCCAAAAACCCAAACAAACAAACAAAAATTTATTTGCTAATGTCCTCAAACTTTAATACTAGTCACAATAATACAGGAAATTCCCTAGTCCTTCTTGGTTGGAAATGGAGTCGCATTGTCTTCCAACATTCAAGGCCATTGCTTATTCTGTGAATGTTTTTTGTTCACACCAGTTCACTGTATTTGTTTTTTCTTATAGACAGCTCCCTCCTACTGGTTTTCACCACTGCCAAGATCATTTGCTTTCTTGCCTCACTCTCCAGTGCCTCCTCCCAACCGCCTGGAGGGCAAACACAGCAAATCCATGCTGGCCTAGAAGATGACTGACCACAAAGGATGGGGACACAGCATTTAAATGAGGCAGCAAGCATGCCTAGATCTTACAAACGAATATTTAAACCAAATTCGTTTAAGTTCCAAGGGCAATTGAAATTCTGTTTGCATCAGAATTGTGTAATTGCTTTTGAGATGTTTAAATGAATAAAGAAATGAGACTGTCTTTTTGGCGTCAGTGGATAAAGTCACAGAAAAAAAGCAATGGAAAATATTAAGAGGGTTCTCATCTGTGCAAAACACTGTGTTTATCACTTTGAGTAAGGTTAGTAATGTAATTTGTACTATTTATGCTATGGGATTTTAGTCTATTAATTTTCTTATTTCTTGTCTCCTTTCAGGAGAGGTTCTGTAGTGATTTATATTAACATATGCTATAAAGCTAGAATAAAACAAATAAATGAAGAACAAAGGAAAGAAAAATGATTTAAAGAGAGCAATGATTTGGGTAACGGATATACTTAATAATGCAGAGAGTTCAGAAGGTTTTATACTTGAGCTGAAAATATAGTTTTGAACTGGTGAGCAGCCAAACCAAAGTATGTGAAAAGTTTAGTTCTATAATTTGATTTCCATTTATAAAAAGAAAGAGACAAAAGTTGAAAAGAAACCCCACAGCTTTTCCTAGCACTGAGAACAGAAAATAACTTTTTCATGAATCTTGTTAAGACAAAAAAAAAATTCATTTAAAATATTCTTGGAAGATAGAGGAAAAGTATTAAAGTCATGTACTGTCATGAATTTGTGAAGGTATAGAAATTTTAATATTAGACTTTTATTCAAATTTCACTGTTTCTAAAAATTATACAGTTTCAACTATGCCTTATACTTGTTCAAATTCACTGTTCATGAAGGATGCAAGATTAAATAAATAAATACATTTCAAGTAAATATATATAAGAAGGAAGTTTTACTCTTCAGTCTACTCCCCAGCTAGAAGCATCACTGAGTTACTGCACACTATCTAAGTCTCTTTCGAACTTTAGTCCATGGAGATGCACTCGGCTCCCAGTGGTGCTGTGATCAGACATTCATGGAGTCTGGCTCAGAATGGTTTAAGAGAGAAACAGGAAAAATTTATGGATGAGGAAAAGTTGAAAAGACAAAAGAGTATTAAAGGTTGGCAGGCTTCCAATGAACCAAACAAAGTAATGGTAAATCTCTAATAAGTTCAAAGAACAAGAGATGGTTTCTCATATCTGAAGATTACACTTTGAAAAACATTGCCAAATGTCAAAAGAGGACAGTAGTTCTGTTAGGTTTTTATTTATTTATTTATTTATTTATTTATTTATTTATTTTACTCGGGAATGGAACTCTGGACCTTGCACTTACCAGGTAGGTGCTGTGCCTCCAAGCTGTTAGTTTTTAACTTATTTTTAAACTACTCTTTTGATAGATTTTGAATGAGAAAAATGTTTGCAATTACTGTGCAGTATGTTAAATTTTGATTTTTTCAGGGGCTGATTTCAAACCAAAGAAGAATACATTGACATTAATATTTTAAGTAGGTGCTATTTTTTCAGGAAAATGAAAAAAAAAAAAAAGCTTGATCTTTTGTGACAAAACTAATTTCCACATCATTAAACGTTACACTGTATAACTACCAATTCAATCACTATGTGAATGATGTGGTTACTATATGACCAAATATGTTCTCTTTGAGCAATAATTTTGAAGCTACTTAGGTGGTTCATGTCTCTTCCTCTAAACTCTGACCCTAATAAAGTTCATCAAACACTCAAAAGAAGAGAAGAAAAATAATGACCTATGAGAAGCAATATCCCTTCTTTGTTTCCACTCTTTTTCTCTCACATTAAAAACAGTCTCAACATGCTTTGAATTACAAATATTACACTTTTATGAAGGAGGAAGGTGCAGGCAAAATGAGACAATATAAAATAGTTGTATGTGCTCCAAATGAAATGATGAGCAAAATGATTACGAGAAGACAAGAAATTCCAACTGTTGCAGAAGAAAATGCATGATTTTCTGGAAAGGCAAAAAAGGAAGCACTCAATTAAACTTAAAAGATCACCTTTATAGTGGTGAGAGTTTCATCCTTTCAGTGAAGAATAAGCCAGATATCTCCCTGCTTTCCCATTAGTGGCTCTGGTTTCTGATTTACAGCGTTTTAAGTGTCAAGAGGTGGTTTTGTGATGCTAAATTACTGTAATTCTACTGTTTATTTTAATGTTGAACACCAGAAAAAAGAAATTCTTTGTTAAATAATTATTAGAAAAAATACTTAAAATATACATAGAATGAGAGGAAATGTCCATTTTATTCATTAACTTGTGGTTTATAAAATAGGATCTTGATGATTTTATTTTTAACAATACCAAATATAAATAACTTAAGTGATATTGACATTTCATGCATTTTGATTTAGTGATGCTTGTGTATTCCATGGTTATATAAGTGTTTCCCCAGAAGGTAATTTATGTAACCAAAAACTAATACAAAATACAACTCAAAAATGATCACCTAAGAGTACTGTGAGTTTACAGTAAATACTTTAGAAAACATTGACAGCTTTACTTTTTTCTTTAAATATTCTAAATAACTGCTAAATGCAAACATTTAATATTTTTGTCTATTCTCTGGGAATTGTACAGCTTCTATTAGTTGTTTCAGTATCTTTCATTCCTGAAATGTATAGCATTAGGACCTGCAGTCCTAGCATTGTAGTACCACCAACTAGCTTCTAAGTCATGTAACTTTTCATAACCACGAATCACAATGGCCTAATTTTCCTTGAATATATTTGTTGATGTTTTATTGTAGTAAACATTGCAAAATTTTTACAATATGCCAGAGAGTCTTTTAGTGTATGCCTATGAGTCAGGCACTAAATCCTCATTTTTCATTTTAAGTATAAGGGGTAAAAATGTCTATGTAACTGATCCAAAGTGTTAAACCTAAAAGTGGCAGTCAGGATTCCCATAAGAAGCCTAATTCGAGTCTGCTTTTTAGCCTAGGCAATGCTGAATATAAGGCATTATCCAACATTGGCAATTAATAGATAACTGTCTCTTTTTCACTGATAAGATCAAGAGAATTAGAACCATAACCTTTATGTAATACATGGCTATCTTACCATTTTACATTCACTAACTTTTCATGTGTTTCACTGATTTTAATAATGAAGTCCATTTGATCTTCAAATGCTACACACTATTTGTGGCAAACGATGCAGAATTGTTGCACTCCTCTAAAATACACTTGCTCAGTGTTTATCAAAAATCTTGACTGATCACAATTCCCTGGCTTCCCTGAGGTGTATGCCTCCATGAAACAGAGAGCAATAGTCATAGAATGTATATGTGAATATCTATATCCTCAGAGATAAAAAGAAAATGTGTCTGGTACACATGTATTCTACTTCTTTACATTTAGCTCTCAGATATTTTATTTCAACTTCATGTGGAAGTGGAAAAGTCAGGCAATGATACTTTAGACAAAAAGTTAGTTTTCATTGAAATGGAATTACTTCTTTCATTGGTGTATAATGTAGACTTTTTAACTTGAAGTAATTTGTTTATAATTATTCCCTGGAGAAAGAACAGATAAGACAGAAGAAATAACGAACTGGAGAGCAGAAGTTCTAGTTCTAACCCACATCCATCATTAAGATGTTAGGTATTGTGCAAGTGGTGTGGCTCCCAGATTCATGGTTTTATAATAAGTAAAAGAAGTGATTCAATTCCAAAAGATCTGTGAACCCTTTCACAATCCATCGGTCTTTGTATTACCAAACATATGACAAACCTCTCAGTTAGAATATTGTGAAACAGTTGGGCTTGGTGGCGCATGCCTTTAATCCCAGCACTCGGGAGGATGAGGTAGGTGGAGCATTGTGAGTTCGAGGCCGGCTTGGGCTATAACGTGAGAGCAAGGCAAGCCTGAGTTAAATAGTGCGACCCTGTCTCAAAAAACTAGGGCCGGGAATTTGGCTCAGTGGCTTAAGTGCCTGTCTGGCAGGCACAAGGTTGTGAGTTCGATCCCTGGTGCCACAAAAAAAAAAAAAAAGAAAAAAAAAAGAATATTGTGAAACATTTGCTTTCTCAATTACCGGAATAATATCCTTTACACAGTACAGGCTCAACATTTCTTCTTCCTTCTTGGTATTAAACAAGAATAAACTTGGCAAAATAGAAAAACATAAAAATAACTACGCAAACTCTCATCAACCCTTCACTTCCTGATTCTGCAGATGGTACTGAAAATAGGAGTTTTATTGCATAGAGAAATAAAATAAAACATTCATTTCCTCATCCTGTTTTCATTATATACTGGACTTAACCTCAGATAAACTCTTCCTGAATTTCCTAATGATATATTTGTGGGTTGAAATACAATTTTGCTTAAATAAATTTAATTTTAATTAAAAAGCAAGAGGTGTGCCACCATTTATACTGAATAGCTATATTGGTATACTTCCAAAACTTCACTGCCAAATTGACCTTTCTAACAAAAGTAAATATTTATAATGCCGAAAATTGGCCCTAGGCTGCAGTTGTTCACATTGTTTAGAATATATTTTCTCACTCTTTTGAAAACATTTTTAGAGGCTCTCCACTGACTTAAGTGGGAAAATGCATGTATATTCTGCCTTTTTTCCTCATGTATGCTATAGAGTCTGCTCCCTGATTTTCTTCCATCTTCATTTAGCACCATTTACTTCATTTACTATTTATTCTCCCACATCTCATGCCTTTATTTCTACTGTCAGTTCTGCTCAGAATACGCTCGTCACAGCTCCCCCACCAGTGAATTTCTTCTCATCCAATAAACTTCAGTGTAACTTCTGAGTCCTCATTTTTGAATTCTAACCATGGAATAAAATTTACTGGGCAGCCATGAGAATTAAAAATATGATAAATGAATACTATCAATGACTGTATGCCAACAGATGTAACTTAGATAAAATAAATCAATTCCAATCTAAGTCAAACTATTAAAATTCACAGGGGAATAAATACATAGCATATCTAGATAGATAGATAGATAGATAGATAGACAGATAGATAGATGTTAAGTATGGTAGGATTGCAGTGTACAACATCAACACAGGGAAGTCAATTGTTTTTCTATGCTGCCTTTCAATAATAAACAAATTACAAATTATAAAAAAATGCAATTTGTAGTAACACCATATATATTGTGTATATATATATATATATATATATACATATATAAAATTGGATATATCAAAATGTTTCAAAGAAAAGTCACCAGGCTCAAATGATTTTGCTAGTGAATTATATCACACATTGATGAAATAAACAATACAGACCTAAATAATTTCTTCCACAGTATAAAAGCATAGAGATGTCTTAATTCACTCTACTAAATCTGTTTTACTGTAAAACCAAAATTTCATGAAAAAATTACAGGAGTATTATGCACCAGTGTCCCTAATGAGTATATATGTATTATTGTGAATATGATACTTGTAAATAAAAACAAGCCATGTGAAAAGAATTATTGGTTACAATTAAATCAGATTTACTATACATATTCAAATACAATACGTTCAATGTTCAAAAATTGCAAAATATTATCTGTCATCAATAGAATAAAATGAAAAAGAATCATATGATTATATCAAAGATTAAAAGAAATATTGGACAAAATCTAAAAAATATTCATGGTAAGACTTTCAGCAAACGAAAAATACATGGCCTAAGTGCCTGCCAAGCATGTGCCAGGTTGTGAGTTCAATCCCCTATACCAACAAAAAACAAACAAACAAATCGACAAACAACTAAAAATAGAAAAATTCTTTAGTTTAATAAATAATTCATATCTTTCAAGGTAATATTTTGTCTAAAGGACGTACTTTTCCCTCAATAGAATATACACGGAAAATGTATTCTTTCTCATAATTCTTTTTTATTGCATTTTAATTTTTACTGATACACATCTGCAGCACATAAAGATTATACTCCTCAGTGGGTATCAGCACATATACACGATGCATCTTAATTCTTTTATCATTCCTATTCCCCTCTTCCCTCCCTTCCCTTTTCATCTCTTCATGCCTTTCTTTATTGCAAAAGATCGAACTTCCTATTTCCTATTTTCTATTTTTATTTTGTTCTTTATTTATACCTTGCATTTTTCATCAGCTCAGTGGAAACTATATGCAGTGTGATAATACTGGTAGCAAAGAGGAAAGCAAATATTTTACATTTATATATAAATGAGGAGGAAGGGAACTGATTTGCTTTTATTCATAAATGAAATGACTGTATGTTCCAAAGATTTAAAAAATTATAAATCTATTGAGCATATATGCTGAGACTGCAGCATGTAAAATCAATACCAAAAAGATGATTGCTCTTCTATCATCAATTCAAAAAATTAAGGAATTAAAGTTTAAAAATAATACCATTGATAACAGACCCAAGAAATGAAATGCTTAGATATAAATCTAACATAATCTGTACAGAGTGTATGTGGAGAGAAGTGTAAAACACTGATGAAATAAATGAAATAAAATACAAATAAGTATACAGGTAGTCTATGTTCATGATGGTAAGACTTAATATCTTAATTATGTCAGCATAAATCAATTCCTCATTAGAATTGAAAAATAGCTATTTTAGATATTGACAAAGTAATATTTTATGTGGAAAGGCAAAGATCTAGAATAGCCATCCAACACAATATGGAAGGAGAATGTTAAAGAGTTAAGCTCTCAAGTTGAAAAGAAAGTAGAATCTAAAAATAGAGCCAGGCTAATATAGTAAAAATATTCTTTGTCAAATTATAAAGTTGATGTAGAAAGGATACTTTTCAAAATAAATGGCTCTGAAACAGCTGGAGATTCATATGCAAAGAAAAATTAAAACAAAATGATCTCATGGATTTTAATGTAAAATGCAAAACTATACACATATTTGAAAAACCATAGGAAAAAAAAAATCAATGTGACCTGGAACTTGGCAACAAATTTTTGTCATAACAAGTACAAGATTCATGAAAAAATTTGACGAACTGGAATTTATAAAAGTCAAAGTCTGTTGCTCTTCAGAATATCAAATATGTGAAAAATAAACAACATAATCAGGAAAAAATGTTTTCAGAGTCATATTTATAGTGGTAGATACCTGTAATCCCAGGTACTCAAAAGCTGGAGAAGGGAGCTATTACGTTTTAGTTCAGTCTTGGTAAGTCATCAAATCCTTGTCTCAAAATAAAACTGAAAGGACTAAGGCTGTAGTTCAGTGGCAGAGCATTTGTCAAACAAAATGTGTCTCTGACATCAATCCTCAGGACTAGAAATGGAAAAAAATTACATATCCAATAAAGCACTTTTATCCAATATACACAGAGAACTACTAACCTCAACAAGGAAAAAATGGGCAAAAATATTTAACTGAGCAGACAATGCCAAAGAAGATCTGTAGACAGCAAACAAGCTTGTGAAAAAGTGTTCAACACCATAACTTATTAGAAAATGCAAAATAAAAGTGAAATAGCAGTACACAGCAATTATAAAGGCCAAAACCTAAAAACACTACTAATAGTAAATTGGTGGTGATGTCGAATGAACAAGAAAGCTCACCATTTGCTGCTTGGAATGCGAAACAGAACAAGTATACTGAAAGGAATTCTAACAATTTCCAAATAAATTTCAGCATAGTGTTAACCATAGGATTCAGAAAGCTCACTTACATGTATATCTGCATGAAAATGTTTATCGTATCTTCATGTAAAGTTGCCATATAAGTGGAAGTGACCAAGAGGCACTTGTACAGGTGAATAGATGCACAATCTAATTATAAGCATAACAAGATACTGCCCAGCATTAACGAGAAATGAGCTATTAAGTCATATAACAATATTAGTACATCCTAGCATGTGTTGGTAAGTTTAAAAAGTCTCTCTGAAGAGCTTGCATACTGAATGAGGCTATGTATATACATATTCTAGAAAGGACAAAGCTATAAAGATGATGAATGCATAGGTGATTGTCAAGAATTCAGGATAGGGAGTTTGTTTAGAAGAAGTACAGATTTGGAGGCTGCTGAAACCATTCTATATGATTATATAATAATATATGAAATTATGAATTTGTCCAAACCCATAGAAATTACAACTGAAAGAGTGAATATTAATGTGTGAATCCTGAAACTAAACCACATAGATAAGCCAGAGGATTTTAGCATAGAATGCAGAACATGATCAAACAGTCTGTGTTACAAAAGCTGCACATAAACACATAGAAAGGCAAGGCAAAAAGAACACTAATTAGCGTGGGACATGAATGGAGTATACTAAACTTATGAGAAAAGTAGCTGTGGTTGATTCTAGTTGAAAAAGTCATCTCCTATAAATATATAGTTTAGGAAACCCAAGAGTACAGCATTATACCAAATTTCAGAATTCAGTAAATAGTTGGAGATGGTGACATCCAGGTTTCTTTCTATTGGGGTGAAAGTCTATAGATAAGCAAGGGTAGAAAACAAGGATAATCTATGTAGTAAAGAAACTGATTTCGCCGGGCGTGGTGGCGCACGCCTTTAATCCCAGCACCCGGGAGGCTGAGGTAGGTGGAGCGTTGTGAGTTTGAGGCCGGCTTGGGCTACAACGCGAGCGCAAGGCCGGCCTGAGCTACATAGTGCGACCCTGCCTCAAAAAACCAGGGCTGGGGAGTTTGGCTCAGCGGCTTAAGCGCCTGCCCTGGCAAGCGCAAGGCTGTGAGTTCAATCCCCAGTGCCACAAAAAAAAAAAAAAAAAAAAAGAAAAGAAACTGATTTCATCAAATAAGTACAGACTCTGCTTTATTCATCTGTAACCAAACATGCATGCATTTATTTGCAGGTAGATTCATGCAGAAATATTCATACATAGGAATACATGTGAGTATCGCTCTCATCTATAGTTTTTCTGTGTTAAGTAAGGAAGCAGAAACACAATGCAGCAACAAGCTCCACTTAGTAACCAATCTTGGTTTCTAATATATTCTCCAATGAAAGAGAATTCATATTCCTGGAGCTATGGATGACTGTAGGACTAATATAGGAGGTACACTAGGTAAGTTTATGCTTGTAGTAACGTGTACTCTAGAGAGTAGGAAAGAATTCAAAGTGAAAATAAAAGCAACCACACCATACAGACATCATAGGCACATACATTATGATGGGACCATGACAAAGGAACACGGGACACAATTTATGTAGATCCTAATGGCCAAACCTGAAACATTTTGAGTAATAAAGTATATAACATAATATTTGATTATAACCCAAAGAGGAAAATAAATACATCCTTGAGTATACACCAATAAAAATAAAAGCGTGACTATATTAATAAACAAAAGGAGGAGATGTATAACAGAATGAAAATTAAATTGCATACAATTCTCCACTTTTTATGTGTGGTCTGCACATAGTAAATTCATTCCTAAAGGATGGTATAAAAAAGGGGAAGAGTAATTGTACAGTAAAGAACGCTGACATTATTTCAGTCAGATGACCATGGTAATTATGCTGGTGTTAAGACTATTAAGAGTGTAAGTCATGTTGACTGTATGAATCCTTGAGATGCTCAAAATGTACTTTACTTTCCTAAGCTTTTTTGCAAAGTACATAATCTCTGCTAAATTATGGAGGAGAATATCAGACAAATCTCCAATAGAAGCAAACTCTCCTCAGCCACTAATCACTATTCTATACAAACTGTCAAGGTCAGTAAACAAAGGAAAGCTGACAAAAATGTCACCATCTAAAAAAGATCCTAAAACAGAGAAAGAATATTCGGGGAAATTAAGGGATTCAATAACATATATAATTTAGTTAAATGTAGTGCACCAATCTTGGTTCGATAAATGCAACCATTGTACCATTTAATGCAGTATGTTAATAATACATAAACTGTGTGGGGGTGTACAGAAATTCTCTTTATCATCTTTGCATTTAAATTTCATGACTTTTCCTGCTTAGCTAACATGCAGATAAAACTTGGCATAAATGCTTTGACTGATCGCTATTCTCAGACATGGCAACTTCTTGTCTTTCCTAGACCATCATTTGCACCCAAATGCACGCATATAAAGAAGCACACACCTAAAAATAAGTGGTGACTGCTATTTTGACTTGAGAAAGAGATGTTACCACATAAGCATGGGAAATGACAAGCACAGGGGATAAGCAATCATTTGATGTTTTCTACTAAGAACCAATGGGTCAATTGGGTTGAAGGTCCATAAGCTTATCTAAATTGCCCAAGGAGTTCTGAAAAATTTGAAGCATTAGCAGAATTTATTTAAAATTCAACTAAACACATTCTACCTTCCACTCTACCACTTCAACAAATGATAAACCTGCTCTGGGAAATTTTATAAAAATGTAGAAATAATTTTATTGGAATATAAAATTCCAAAATTTCCATTGGTAAAATTTTCCCCCTTAGAATCAGAGTAGAACCAGTACAAAAAAGAACTAGAGACAGAAAAATCAGATAATCAGTGAAATTTGACTTTAGGAATTCTCTAATACACTTTTGAAATGGGAAAATAATTCCATCTTTGAGTAAAAGCACTTACTGAAAGTTTTGAAGTAATATTGACCTAGAAGGTTGTGTTTTATAGGACTAGCCTCATAAGAATTAGAAAGGGCCCTAGCAGCTGGAAGTCTAAAAGCGAGAGACATTTGCTTCCAGGTTCACTTGAACAAGTCCCACACTTCCAACATACAAACACAAAGTTCAGGGCTGAATTACGGTTTTTCTCTCCTCTACCTCCCCAGGTACAGTACATCATTTTCAGAATAAGACTGTGTTTCATTGTTTTTTCATCAACTCGAAAATGATCTGCACTGCATTTTGATGGGCTAAATAATAAACATTGGAAGAAATCTTTCTGTCTTTGCTCATGTTGAATTCCTTGTTTTTAGCTGCCCTCATTTCTATGAGGATTAAAAAGCACTGTCTCATTTGGTACAAGTTGTAATACTAACTCCGTCGCTAAATGAGGAAAGACTGCACATGTTATGGTTTGTGTCTAGATGTCCCCCAAAGCCTCATGCACTTTTAGACTGGGCCTTTTTGGAAGCAGCTGACTCTAGAGTTTGTGATTTATTTAGTTTGTGGGAGTCATTGCTGAACCAGACCACTGACTGGGTTCGCACCACCCTAATCCCAGCAGTCTGGACAAGGTTAAAGGGGCAGAAAGAGACTTGTTTCTCCCTTTAGCTTTGTTGTTGCTTTTGCTGCCTTTCGCCACTAGGAGCCTTGCCTGTCTGCACACCACCTTACCTTAGAGCCAGCTGATTATAGACTGAAACCTTTGCAAACTGTGGGTTAAGTAAACCTCTTCCCTCCTTTAACTTTGGTTGTTGGTTATTTTGACTCAGCAACAAGAGAAAAGTAACTAAAATGGTACATGAATGTCCAACCTTCCAGCTTGCCTGTGCTTCACTGTGTACGGAAGAATTGTGTTGGGCTGCATAAAAAGTTTGTAATATAACTAACATATGAATAAAACATTTTTTATATTTAACTTTTTAAAATATCTTACAAAATAATAAGAACCCATTGTATAATAAGAAAGCTTACATATTTACTTGGTAGGAATGTGCAGATGTATAAGTAGATGTTATCAGTAATTGTGTTTTTCTCATGGTATCACACAAGTACAAATAATGTACAATAACTCTGTGTGTTTGTGTGAGTGTGTTTGTGTTTGTCAGGTGTAGCTGTGGGGTTAATATTATACCACATCCTCTCTTATGTAGTGTTCCATTAGTGTTAAGGTTATACACACTAAAGCATCTTGAAATCATCATAAAAAATATTGATAGAAGCCACATAATAATGTTAAAAATTTAAGACCTTTTGCCACCACATTAGTAGTGTCAGGAGTAACATATCTCCTGTAGGTCACTGTTGAATTTCCCTGCTGTGATACATCTCCTTTAGCTTGCTTATTATATCTCAGTTAATATGATTCATGTAATTTATAAAGTGAGAAAAACACAAAAATTTTCATAACACATGTTAACTCCAAGTCGTATATCTATCTTTTAAAAGACAAGTTCAACATTAATACTAAGTAATAACTAACTATATTTTCAAGTTTTTAAATACCAAAATAAAAACAACAAATTTGCTTTCCATATTTCTTCCAACGGAAGCCACTTTCACGTCTGTCTTAAAAATTTTGTGTCACCGAAGTGATGGAATGCTTAGGTAACATGAAATATTTATCTGAATCTCCCTTTTCTGCATCATAAAAATGATGAAATTCCTAAAATGCATGAAAAATGAATTTGTAATTTTTTATTGCTATTTATATAAAGACACTAAACAAAATAAATTGTAAACGTGTTTTTAGGCTCCCTTTGCCTGTCCAACTGCCTCTTACTGGAAATAATACAAAAGCTTTATAATGATGAATTTAAACAGCTTTATTGATTATCCTCATGTTACTGGTTTCAAATTGAGTTATTGCTGATCTGTAAGTACAAGAATTTACTATGAAAATTAGGACTTAGGAAATATTAAAAGTAAATTCAGGTTTCTATTTACTTTGTAGAATTATCCCAAAAGTGTTAAATTCTGTACTATTCTCTCTCAACAGCAGGTAATAGTTATATTTCCTTTGTAAGTGTGTCTCTTATGCAATTCAAGGCATCTTTGATCATTTATTCTTTAAAGTACGCAATTGTTCAGGTTAATCTTAGCATTCAAGGTTTCATGATGGTGTTTTGTCCTTGCTTGCCATGAAATTTTATCAGCATTCCCCACTAATCCAAAGAATTTTCTTTAAAAGTACTGTTTAAATCTAAACTTTACACCTCATGAATGTACACTGCTTGTCAAATGTGCACTGATTTCCAGCAAAGGACAAGAACTATAATTCACTGATCCTTATTCTTAAAGTAAGGTTAATTGTTTGTGAAGTTAATATTAACTGCATTCATTGTTATCAATTAAAATTAAATCAAGAAAATAAAGCAGATTGCAAATGATCACACAGACTTGCAGCATACAGAACACCACTTTTTAATTCATTAAACAGTAGCAACATAATCTGAGAAAATTAGTTTCATGACGAAGTCCCAGATGTTTTTCATGTATACCCCGTTTTTAATTGAGAATCGAGATTGCATAATGTTTTGAAAATAGGAAAGAAATGAGAAAAAAATTTTTTTTTCATTCATGAGATCCCGAAGTCATATAATTGAGTGACTGGAATCATTTTCAAGACTTAGTAGAGCATGCCTGTGAATATTTATGTCCAGGATATATAAATACATTTTATGCAGCTCATGGCAGAGTCAGAGGTTATAGCATTGTTTAATAACACCCTGGATGACTAAAGTCTCTAGTAAGAGACACCACATGCAAGCTATTTCCTATAATTTACCATGCAGGGAAAAAATTCCTTTCTCCACCAAAGAACTATCTAGAATTGAGTAAAAATTACGTTACCAGATTGACTGATGAAAGTGAACATTTTAAATACTAAGGGAAGACCATGCAGACTTTAAGAGAGACAGCTCAGAAAGTTCTTACAGATTTTTAAATGCATACTATCACTTTTATTAAGTCAATAAATTGCATAAGACTATGTAAAACCAAAAGGAAAATGACTGTTCATTTGTTTTCAAAATATGTATCTATGAGCTTGGCATGCCACATTATTTCACATTGTCAATTTAATTAAAATGTATTCATCATCAGGCAAAGTTGTATTTTTCTATAAAAAGTTATCTCTGGGACAAGATTGAGACACTTATAAGTATTCATTAGTTTCCTAACTTGCTCTAAAAATGTTACTGCCTTCTCTTGGCCACCTCTACACTCAGCCTTAAGATCAAGAGTAAACAAAACAAGGGAAGAGAGAGAAAAAGAGAGAGACAACTTCTTTTATGGTGCTTACAGTTTTTTCCAGAACAAATCTGGACAGCAAGAAAAAAAATTTTTTTCAATTTTAGTGGAAAAAGCCTTATGATTAAATTATAGCAACTTGGGGCCTTGTATATAGCTTAGAGGCACAGCGTCTGCCTGGCAAGTACAAGGTCATGAGTTCAATTCCCAGTACAAAAAAGAAAAAAAAAGTAAATAAATGAGGAAATGTATTAAAATAAATAAATAAATGACAGTAACTTTGACCTAAAAGATTAATTTTATAAGCAACACCATACCCACTCGATAGGCTCTAAGTAAAATTTTTAAAAACTTATTAAATGAGTAAAGAATGTGCAGGAGATTGCTAGAGAAATGAGATAGAAAAGGCATCTGCTTTTAAGGATACACAGGAAATATGATCACAACGCTCATCTCCCAGGGAAAAGAGAGATACAATGTGACAGGGGTACAACACGGTTATTTCTCTTTATCTTTTTCTGTGTATTTATGTTATAAATGCTCTATATTTAGTTTCATTCTAAAAAAAAGATGAGCTATAGAGATATGAATTGTATACAATTGAAAAATTGAGCTAATTTCTTCTGGCTACCTTCTGTTGGAAAAAGTGATTACTTGAGTTATTAATTTATCAAACTATGTAAAAGTGCTGAAGTCCAACCTCTAAAAATCTTAATCATACAACCTTAATCATTTGACTCAGTTGAAATAAACACCAGAGAGGCCTTAAAGAAATTTTGATTGACTGCACTTAGCTATGCAAATGAGACAAAGAAAGGAGCAAGTTAGAGATCAGAGGGAAGGAATAGGACAACATGCATAGTAATTGGTGGAGAACTGTGCGCTTTTGAGAAGTAAAAGCAATAGGCTTAGAGGAAATACAGTGTTCCAAAGGAACAGTCTTCAGAGTGTGAAGAATGGGTAAAAAATACAGATCATAGATAACAGTAATTAGAAATACTCAAATGGAAATCAAACACCTTCCAGAAAGTTGAGATGTGTTTGAAATAGGTTTTCATTCTGACTATCCCTGACTGTTCAAAGAGTAAGACAATGGATCTTTATCTTCAACAGTGTGAAATTCACAGTAAATGAAAGAAAGGAAAGGTGAGAAGGAATGCACTGATCAGATACCATGTGCTCCAGGAAAGTACGTTTTGTTTTATTCTGAGTGCATGACTGGGTGATTTCCACATCCACCCTCTTAACAATTTGCAGAATAAACAATATAATTAGACCGTGAAATGCGCAAAACACAGAAAAGCAGTCTATATATTTAAATTACGGAAGACACAAACTTGATGACCTCAAAGTCTTAGACTTACAAACTGTCGAATGCCCTCATATTTTGAGTGTGCCCAAAATGGATAAATGCACCGTGTCAGTGGATGTAGTCACTGAATTTGTGCTATAGGAAAAGGCTACTGGACACATATTTAAATAGAACCCAGAGGTCAGTCCAGTTTTGGAAAGTGATGTCTCCATCTCTGCATGGCATGTTTGTTATCAATCTTTAATGGCTCAGGGAAGACTGACCAGTATGTGCAGTAGTTTCCTTGAGGCTGAGAAGTGCACACTTTATTGGAATTTCGGGGTTCGACATTGACCATTATATTTCTTCTTTTCCCTATCCCCTTCTTTTCCCTATCCCCTATCTCACTGTGAAATTCCCTCTTCTCTATCTCATTGTGAAATTTACACACATAATATATGAGGCATCATTTCAAATATCATGAGGCAATCAAACATATTAGCATTCACATTCACATACTTGAAAACAATAACTGTTTTTTTTTTTGTAGCAAGTGAAAATGACTTGATTTTTAAATTATATAATGCCAGTGTTTAAGACAGAATGAGAATCTTTTCATGTTTTGGTCTTTGAAGTAAATGATACTAAACAGAGAAGTCCAATAAGCTCTGCATTTCTTGTACAAAATCATGTTTATGTGCTGTTGATATATAAGATATGATGCATCAGAAGTATGAAGATAGCATTGATCACATTGGATGAGCTCCTAATTGTATTTTCAGTTTTTCCATATGTAGTTATGCTTATTAAGCTTAATATGTAGGAAATACTTTGAGGTAGTAAAATGTTGTTTAATATCTGAATATACATGAAAGATACATAATTCTTTCCTCCTGTCATACCTTTCAAATAATTCTTATTTATTACTTCAGTCCAAATCATTCTGATTCTCATAATAAAACCTTTTTTAGAGGAATTAATTATTTAATTAGCCTAAGTAAATTATTTAAAAAGACCTGCTGTTAAAATATTTGTGCTATATTATTTACTTGCTTATTGACTTGCACTCATTTAATTTCTGTGACTGTCAAAGGAAATGTATTTTCAAACTCACTGTAACCAAAGTTTACACATCTCTTGAGAAATATGAAATTTGAACATTTTCCGTCTTTAATTAGAATCTCATTTTACTACTTTATTTTCTTTATTTTCCTCTGAGTCATTGAAACAAGTGTAAATGGTACATTTCAAAAGAACAGAAAGACTTGGCCATATTTCTGACTGATCAAGAAGCAGAAAATGCAGGAAATCTAATGAGAAAGCTTATTATTATGATTTGCACAGCTCAGCTTTTGCATAATCAAGCATGTCAATGCACTCACACATTTGCAAATGCCTCTTTAGAACCACACATCTGAATCTTTTTAATGTTTCCCTATTACCATTGCTTTTGCTGCCCCACTCAGGAAGCCATCATCCATAACCCCAATTTTCAAAATGGGCCAGCTAAAAACAAAGACTATATGTGTTTCCTAATCCTATCAGACTCTTTCTTTTTTTAAAGCAGAATAAAAACAGGTGGTGTTCTCAATTTTTAAAGGAGGCAAATTATGAACAGCAATCCAAATATGGCTATGATTATCTAGGTAAAATTGTTCACATGAAAATTGGTAGAATTGTGGGAGTAGCCATATAATATTCAAAGGATTCTTGTTAGGATCTGCGGTGCTATTTGGTGCCTTCATATCACACAATGCTTTAGCTAATGTTATAGGAACATATGTTTCTGTTTGTCAATATGATACAGCCAGTCATACATATGCATGAAGGACGGTGTTATGCCAAGGAAACCGCATCTACTTCCTCCCGACAGAATTGATGGGAGTAGTAAACACTCTTCTTCACTCTCTAACCCTTTTGTCATTTCTCTACTCGAGACAGATTAAAACATGTTGAAACGACGAGCCATTGTTAGATTTAGTTCATCATTAGAGTCCAGAAAATTTTAAAAATTCTGAGTAGGTAAATAAAGAAAACTATATGAATATCTTTCTTGTAACTATCTCTTATTATTCCTATTATAATCATTGCATTCTTACTGCACTCAGTGATTATTCAGTAAATGTTTAGGATAATAAATGTGAACAAGCGAGAGGCAAATGTAAAACTTGGAGCAGTTTTTCCTATTTTATTGTGTATTATGGTAGACTAAAATTTGAGGATCAATAATTAGCATTTTCTAAAACTGTAAAACATTGAGTAGGAAACTCTTGACGTAGATGATGGAAACACTGAGTGTGTTCAGTTCATTAAAGACTTACAAAACTCTCATGGATTCCTGATAACACATAAAGTCATGAGTAAAGAGGTGATAAGTTCCTAGGACTCTTTAGCTAATTTAGTTGAGGACATTGAGTCCTTCCCCACGAAATGTATATAGAGTACAGAAGCCATGACACTAATCTGTATTTTAAAGAAGACAATAAAAAATGAGGTAGAACAAAGTGTAAAGGTAAGTAACAACGAAATAGCATTTAAAGACATTAAATGGAAGGGATCAAGTTGGCTTGAATTTGTTTTTCCTCATTCTAGTTAAAATGGATCAACTTACCACCATTGAACACACTAATGAAGTTTTATTTTGCTAACTTAATTTTGTCTCTTAATGTGTGGTGAAGTCAATATTTCAGCAAAAGTATATGCATTCCCAATTCTTATGGAGTATCTTGTCAGGATAGTCATTAAAGCTATTAAACTACAAATTTGCCCCATTCTTATTTTTTCTCAATCTTTATTTTGAAGTATTTTCCCATAGATGTCTCAGTCAGTATGAGCTGCTGTAACATATATAATAGATTGTATAGTACATGACAAATATTTATTTCCCTGAGGTGTAGAAGAGTGAAAGCCCAAGATTAAAGGGTTTGCCTATTTGATTACTGGTGGTGTTCTTTCCTTGACTGGTAGGTTAGGTGGAGGCCTTCTGACCATATATTCAAATGGTGAAAAAAGAAATCATTCCTTAGGTGTCCCTCCTCAGATTAGAATTAACTGCACTTGTGAAAGATTTGCTCTCATGCTCTAATTTCTTTACACCCCCACCCCCACCAAATACCATCACATAGGGAACTAGGGCTTCAATATGATTTTGAGGGTAACAAAAATTCTGGTTCCTTACAAGTAGGGAAGATGAGGCATTAAAAAAAACCTATGTGTTAGAGATTTTAATTAATGGCAAGCTTCAGATAAGACAACTACATGGTATGGAAAAGCCCTTGGAATATTGAGGATGCATCAACCTTCAGATATAATAAAGCATCCTGAGGCAGTTTAATGTATTTCATCAGTCTAATACTTCTAGATTTAATTTTGATATTGAACTAACATATTAGAATTTAAAATCATTTCAGTGTCCTGAAAAAAGGAAGACAAAGTTTGTTTACCATCTGTTTCAAAAGGTCTGATCAAAAACTGTGATCAATAGCTTTGGAACCATTTACTTAGAGTAGACAAAGGAAAATTGCTTTATATTCTAAACATTAAATCTCAACATACACATACTTCAAATATGTACTGAGGCATTTTTATGAACCAATGAAAGTATACAAAGCACAAATATTAGTTTGCTTGAAGTAAATAATCTAAAAATATTATAGCCAGATGCCCCTTCCAAATGTTATTTCTTGCTCTGTATTACTTATTTTGAGAAAAGCAAAGTGTAATTTTAGTGGACTGAAATTGAAGAGAAAGGTGGATAAATTGTACTCTATATATTTATATGCATGATAGAAATTTGTTAGAAGTAAAACAATATTTCTGGGGAATTTTAAATAACATGAATTTATTATTCAACATGTAAACAAAGCAAGAAATTTATTTATTTTTAAACTTTTAAACATAAGAAAACTAAGAAATTAAAGTAAAAAAATTTCACAACAAGCCAATAGGAGAGTAATAATAATCAGCACATTGCATATTGTTATATTCGCAGAAGTTGTTTAGGGTATAAGATATAGACATGAAACATTGTCCAGAAAATTATTAGCACAAAACTTTCGCCTCACTGAGTCAAGAGAAACTAACCATAAGCAAAGCAAGAAATTTAGGTTAATATAAAATAACCATAATTATGTGAGGAGTTAAGAAGGCTATCAAAATGAATTACATGTAGAAAAACATACTTAATACTGAATTAGGTAACATGCAAGTAGAATTCACAGAATTTTCACTGCTAGCAAGTAACTCCAATATATTCTTTTGACTGAGATGAGTCAAGAAAATCTATATTAAAAAGAATATTTCTGCATATAGCTAACACTAATGCTGGCCTCTAACAGAAGCAGACTTAAAACAGGAGTAGGCTAGTAACACTTTACCTGATACGTCATACCCAGAGGCACTGGCAGGAGACATCTAAGAGACAGAGAAGGAAATGCAGTCAATGTGGGTGTAAGAGGCACAAGAAGCTCAGTCCTACTGAGACACACTACTGCCTTTTTTCATGCTGAGTGTGACTCTCATTCCTCAGTTCCATCTCTCTACTGGTTGTTGTCCTCCTGGGACATTACTTTATTTGCACTTCTGGTTGATTTTGTCCGTGGACTGAGGATGTTTTTACAGCTAATTGATGTCTCAGACAGTGACAGGGAACGGGCTAAGAAACTGCCTGCACTGTGAATGCTTAGGATATCTACTGGGGCCACATCCAACAAGTAATTCTCGGTGTTAGAGTAGAGGTATGGATTCACATCAGTTTGAAGGATTTCCTTCGTAAAATTTTGTCATCATTGTAAAACATAGTTAACACATTCTGAATGTGAATAGTGACATTAACCTTGTTTGCTAATTGATGGTTTCTGCAACTAGGTGACAAATTATCCAAGAGACAATAATATGTAGTTGAAAAAATGTGAGGGGAAAAATTCATGGTATATTATATGAATGGAGGTTTCAGAGACGTCTACATAGAGAAAACGGCGGAGGAACATTTACATCAGCCACCCTGACAGAGACACAGCGTTAGGCAAGTTGTGTCTCTTCCCCTGAAAATTCATATGTTGAAGCCTTCATACTCAACACCTCAGAATGTTATCTTGGAAAGGGTCAGAAAACATGTTAATGAAGTCATTACAGTGGGCTCTGAGTCAGTGTGCTTGGCAGACTTACAAAAAGGAGCAATGTATACAATAAGACATACACGCAGGCAACCGTGACATGAAGTCAAAGGCATAGATAGAGAAACCAGTGATACTGGAGATTGTCAGCATGCTACCAGGAAACACAGGAGAGACTGGGAACAGGTTCCCCACAGCCCTCCATGGAAATCACCCCATGAGCACCTTAACCTCAGACTTCTACCCTACAGAATTGTGAGACAAAGAATTTCTGTTATTGAAGCCATTTACATGGCATTTTGTTATGGCAACCTTAGCAAACTACTGCACACACCAAAGTAAAGTAAAAACTGTATTTTAGCTACAGATACCAAATACTATAGACTAGTTTGACCAGAATAACCAATTAATCATTGTGAATCCTATCAGGTTAATTTGATTTTGAAAAGATTTTGCAGTTTTATTTGTATTTTTGTGTTACTATGGATAAACATTAACTACAGGCAGATATAAATTGAAAAACTATAATAATTATTAATTTTATTTAATTGCCACAATTTTGCAAGTTTATGGGTTAAAGTAAAATGTTTTAATAATCTACAAATAATGATCAAATTCTGGCATTTAGAATATTCATCCCTTAAAATATAATTTCAATAAAGTTAATATTTCAGAAAAATAGCTTAAATCATTGATGGTTAGTTACTGAGATTATTTTCTTTTAAATAGCTTTCACTTAAAGAAAATTTGAAGAAATATACAACTGGCATCATTTTCTTATTGGTATGAGTCGATAAATGAGATTCAGAATTCAGATATTCAATGAGTCCAGGTAAGTGATACTATTACAGAAATTTAGCTGACATTGGAAGAATTAAGAAGGAAAATCACAAGTTCACAATGATTTTGTTACAGGGTTCAATTTCTTCATGAATTGAGATCCACAATAAGAAGAGATTTCTCCTTTAGCATCTTTATACTATAGTCTTTTTAGAAATGATATAATTTTAAACAATAAGGAAAATTTATTTATCAAACTAAAAAGCAATAAGAAAGGTAGAAAGATAGGAAGGTACTAATTTATTGGAAGCTTAATTTTATTGTTTATTTTTGTTAGCCCATACTACTCTAGAGAACTTTATTTTATTCCTCTATCCAATTGCACTTACCTTTACTAAATTATTCAGAACTCTGAACATGAAATAGTTGTAACACAAACTTAAAACTTCCTTTTTTATTTAAGACAATTGTGGTGAAACACTGAAGTATTTGAGTTCCCTGAGTTCACTGAAGTGTTTGGAAATAGAAATTACTTCATTTTCTCATCTTTATTTTTGTGGAGCTGTTTTTATTTATTTTTGTTATTGTTACTGCTTTTGTTTTCCCTCAAAATGCCTTACTGAAACAGAGAAAGTGCGCAAGAGAAACTGTTCTTTTTAAAACTTTGTTCTTTTGAAACTGCCGAGCTCCGTAACTGCCTCATGGCTTTGTAATGACTTTCTTGAGCTCTGTAACTAGGAGTATGTAACTGAACATATGGGATGCCTGATTGAACTATTGTACCGAGATTCATAAACTCATGATCATTAATCTACCCTTAAAACTGATGATCTCACTCTGCTTGCTAATCAGAAGAACTGCCAGGTTGTTCCGCTTTGTCTTTGTACTTCCTTTGTACCTCCTGCTTATGCATTATATAAAAGCCCTAGACCACCAGAGGTCAAGGTCTGATATTCTGGGAATGATCCTGATCAGTGCCCATTGATGTAAAAACGTCAGCCTCCAAATCCTGGGCGTTGTTTCGGTGTTTTTCCTTGTAGTTGCATTACTAAAATGTATGGGAGATGGCAACTTCTGGATGAGTATGTCTCATTTTGAACATCTGAGACAGACTAAGCTATTAATAGAACTAAGTTCTGTGGCTAGGATCTGTCTACCAATGTTATCTCTGATGGTTAATTTTATGTGTCAACTTGAGTAGGTTCCTGGCAACCATATGTTTAAGCAAACCTTATTATGGATTGATTGAAAGTATTTCATTATGCAGGCCAGGCCAGCTTGGAACTTGCTATATAGTCTAGGGTAGCCTCACCTTCATGATTCAGTTGACCCAGTCCTTGAGTTTTGGGATTGAGCGATGGAACCTACCTACTTTTTTCAGTTGCTATGACTGAACAAAAAAGATTGGTGGAATAAAAGTTTATTTAGCTTATGGTTCTGGAGGTGCAGAGTGTACAGGCTGCATCTCATGAGTGCATTTGTGGAAGTAGGTAGTCTGTAGAGTTCTGAGGCCATGGTGGGACAGAATAAGCTTGTGCTTGTGGTCTCTCTTTGTCTCCTTACAATGCCATTAATACAAACATAAGAGTTACTCCTTCGTGACCTCATTGAATTCTAATTACTTCCTACAGATTCCATCTCCAAATACCATCTCATGACTTTTGGCATTAAACTGCCAATATATGACATTTGTGGGACAAACTGAATCCATAAAATACTGAATCAGCTTCGACTTCTGTTTCCAGGCTGCTGGACCACTTTGTAGATTTCAGATTCCTCAGACACTATAATTCCATGAGCAAATTCCTTAAAATAAATCTCTCTCTGTCTCTCTCACTCTCTATCTCTCTGTCTCTGTCTCTGTCTTTCTCTCTCTCTCTCTCTCTCTTTCTATATATATATGAATTCTGTTTCTCTGGCAATCCCTGATTAATATGTACCTGCCCTTAATTGCATCAACTGGAATAATTCAGGGTGGAAATGATATCCCTGGCCCACCTGAATCAGGTAGTAGCTTTGGGTCACTATATAGTAAGAGAAGAATGCAATATCTACAACAGCAATTCCCATATGATCACTTGAACATACTGTTAAAGCAAGAATTTCCTTAACCTAAAAACAAATTTTGGAGTTCTATCTGAGGAGTAATTCATAAAAATATTTGCTGTATCAAGTATAAAAATCACAGTACATAAGAAACGAAAAATTAAATTTAGGTTTACTATACTTTTTCCCCTAAAAGAACAAAAAATTTAATTCATCCCAATTTATATACAAGTAACATATGCTAAAACTTAATTAAACTGGTTATTTTCAAAGAACATCACTGATTGGCTTTATTCATCCACTATTTCTTAAAAGCACTTCTGACATAATTTATTTGCATTATTAAATTTAATCTATAAGTCACATGTCATATTATAAATTATACCTACTATGTAATATATACAGTTCAAGTAGTTTCTTAATTAGATTGAGTCTAATTTAAACAGTAATTATACTGCAATCTGCTTAAAACCAAATAAATATTTAAGTTTGCTACAGTTTTACAATTCATAGTACATGTTTGCAGCCTGATAGTAAGAACAAAAGAATGTCCATATGTTGTAGTCAGAGTTTGAAAGGGACAGAATTTAATATAGGACACATAATTTATAGGATTATTTTATAGTACTCACCCAAAGAGTCGAACACAAAAGGAAATCTGTCCATATATGAGAAACCCAAAACATCCATCTGAGGGCCTGGATCCCACTGCAATGTCCTGCATGAGTCCAGCTGGAGGACTAGAGCCCACAACAGGGTCAGATACAAGTCTGTATCAAGGATCTGCACTGGGAAGGCCCAAAGGCCAGTTGTGCAAGCCAGAAAGGTCTGAGCCAGCAAACTGAGGGATCTGAACTGGTGCCAGGAAGCAACGTTCAAAGTAAGGACCAGGGCTTCCCTGAAAATTACTAGTTATCCCCAGCAACAGCAAGGTGTCTAGCTCCTCCAGTGATGAGAACAGCTGAGTTCATAGCAGGAAAGCCACAGTGACAAGCTTCTCCAGGAGAACTAACAGCACCACCTCTTCTTCTCCAGTTCTCCTTGGTATGCTGTTGGCAACAGTCCTCATCAGGTCAGCTGGGTGTTACAAGTTGACCACCAGTTGTCGATCCACCATGTAGTGCAAAACAATGACTTAGGTATTTCCATGGTTAAACTGCAAGTGCTTTGACATATAATTTGATAAAAGCCAGTTAAATGTATGAGTACATGATCAATTCTGGACAATGCATAGCTTTCTTTGAAGAAAGAAAACTGATAAATTTCACTGTGTACTCTTTTTTACTTATAGCGCTCAATAGAAGAACAGTGTTTTATTCGTTTTTTTAGTTTAATTACCGTGATGAGAATTCTCACTTGTATCATTTAGCTTCAAGCATAAGTGGTTATTACTTTGACAGAGCTTCACTAATATATTTATTTTATGAAGACTAAAATAAATGTAGTTATTGAGTTCAACTGTATAGAGAATTGGAAGGAAGCTCTCTGTTCTTGAGGTCTAGACTGCATGAATACCCCATTGCTAACTCTGCTGTCCACTAATTGTCATGGAGAAAATGGGAAATCTTTAGATATTTTCCTCAGTTAGATATTATGGGAAATGAAAAGGAGTTTTTATCTTACAAATAAATGAAATACATTTTCATTCTAAAACAAATGCTATTTTAAGAAAAATATCAATATTTGGGGCAGTTAATGTTCAGATTGTTCACAGAACCACCATATCCACTTTTTCAACCACACCCAGTACCTTTTTCCTCTAGTCACAAAGCTTCACTAAATTAAGAATGTTAATACATCCATTTCATCAATCTGAAAAAAAACTAAATTTGTAAGTATAATCAAGTTGTTTTCAGAAAAAATCCATAACTTTAGCTGTGTTTCTAATATCAAACTTGCAGATGATTATTCTAATGTGCATTTTTGTTTGCTGGATCAAAACCTTTCTCAAGTAAATTCTTAATCACTGTGACATGCTCAAGGGGCTTGTTTTAAATCTATACTTTGTCTTACTTTCTTTAAAAGTACTTTAAAAAAATAATAGTGAATGTTTTGCTGTTCCTAAAATACAACCCTAAACTAACACTTAGGTTTGCACTTTGATCTCTCAAGACATTCCGTTTTCAAATATCATTTTGGGTTTGTCTCCATTTTTTTGATTTAGTATCTGGTTTACTTAAGCAATTACTATTAGCTCAGTTGCTCAGCACTACAGAATATATTGCCTTAATATTGTCACACTCCCATTGTTATTCCTGGTGCTCGCGACAAATGATCCTTCAAGTACCACAGCAGAATAAAAGCAAAAGGTACAAATGAACTGCTTCCAGGGCCATTCAATCTCCATATTGATTGAAACCCCAGGGACATTTTGTAATTGTTATGAAAACAGAACATAAGTGGGTTTCTTTACTTGTTGGTTGATTTGTTTTAAATCTATTTATTCTTGGGTTCCTTATTCATTTCCCTTGATGTTATTGGTTTTTATTTTCAAATTCTTTTGTTTCAGAGAATGGGACAGCAAAAAGAATGTCTCCTGTTAAGGCAAATATTGAAAAAGAGCTACCATTTTAGAATGTAGGTACTCACATAAAATATATGAGTTTGCGAGATGTTTTATGGAAAATCTATTAATTGGATGTTATAGTGAGCATTGCCAATCAATATAACTATCACATCTGTTTATGCCAGTTTTTCTTATATTTACTGATTTTTCTACTGCTCTTAATTTCACTTCATTTTACATTTTGCCACTAATTTAACCAGCCTTGCTATAGTACTATTGTTGTTTCTTATTATATTGGCTTTTGTTCAGCTGTTTAACTACATTGTGATATTAATTAAAACATAGCAAAAGTCATATTCAGGATCCAGCTAGAATCCTTGCTTCTGATAATTTGGGATAACAGAGAAGACATCTCTGTTAGAATGGAAAACAGAAATTTTAAATTGTTTAGTTTTGAAAATTTATAATCTATGGTCAAGTGTAGTAAGAGAAATTCTTTGGAAGTATTAACCTAAGTGGAGTCTGGGATATAAAATGTTTGTTACAAGTGCCACCTGTGGAAAAATGTTTTAAAAAGTGTATTCAAAATTAAAAAGAATAATTCAATTAAGACACTGTACAAAAAAAAAAAAGAAACACCTAAAACAATAGAGAATTTGAAGGGACTTCAGTGCACAATGCATAGCAGGTTTATAACTACTATGCCAATACTCAAGATGCTAGGTCTCATCTTATTCATTAA
>RJWM01006638.1:0-83069 GCA_004363535.1 Dasyprocta punctata
TCATATCCAGGGGCATGGATTTCAAAAAGTGCCTTTTTGAAGACAATGCCACAGTCTACATATCCTATGCAAGTGATCATCATTGGAATATGGAAAATTGACCAAGGTTATAAATTCAAGAGCAACTGCTCATCATGGCCATAGAGATCCCTGTATATCTTTCCAAGTGGCCAAATTGTCCTCTGGAAAGTATGAAGCATTGTCTTGAAGAAAAAGAAATGTGTGCCTGTCCTTTGCATCTATAATTTAAAAAGTCAGATTTGTTGTGAATGGAGGTCATCGAGCTAAGCTATCCTTTTGCAAAGCTGATTTCCTAAGACACATCACTACATAGTATTTACCAGATAGTAAAGTATCTACCACCCCACACGATTTATGTAGGTGGGTTAGGGTGCCCTGTTTGGGGAGGTGCATAACTTGGTGAGCAAGTGACTCTTTTCTGAGACTAGACAATGATACCCTTTTCATTAGGTGATTCAACGTCTTCCTGTGCCAGAGAACAAGACTTGATGAGTGATGGTGGTAGGGACTTCGGCCCTCATCTCTCCCTAAGGGAAGGCTCTGTTTTGCAGTGACCAGTCCATAAAGCTGCATGTGGAAACCCAGTAAAGAATAAACATCACACTGGTGTATACACTGATATTCCCAAGTGAAAATTAGTTCTGCACCAGAGGTGATTGTAACTGTGGAGTTTGGTTAAGGTCTGGTGAGACAATGGGTTGCAGTCATTTTGGAACCCTGATTTCTTAGAAAAATCACCCTGCATTATTTCTTTTCTTTCACTGGTCACAGCAGATCTTCAGTGTTCCTATCAGTAATTCTTCCTGGTGTGGCCCGTTTCAGTGAGCCTCCTGGGTGCTTCAGAGGAATACGGCAAGGAGGGCAGAGAGAAGCTGCTGAGTGTCTCTGTTAGAATGCAGAGGTGATGAAACCATTGTTGTCTAACTCACTTCTTTGTAGAAGCTCTGGGCATTCCTGTTAATAGAACAGAGTTTACACAGATCATTTTAAGGTTCCTTCCAGTTCTAAAGCCTCAGCTAAGCAAAGCCACATTTTCTCTGATTAGTTACTTATACAACAACTTTCAAATAAAGTAAAAACTGCCCAGAGAAGCATTGGCACATTTCTTGACAATATTTTATCTATTATGAAATGTGGCAGAGTGTTCTTTTTGTTGTGAATTTCTGAAAGTAAACTCTAATTTACTCTATAAATATGATTTCTATTTTTGCTTTAATTTATAAGAATCCAAGCTTTAAAAAGGGCATAAATCATTTAATTTCCAGTCAATCCTCAGAAGAACCCAGAGTAAACGTAGCATGTGTAAACATTTTTGAAGATTTTTGGAAGATAATGTTCATGCTAGCCAAAAATGAGAGAGTGGCAAGCCTTCAACCTATGAGTCATGTTAGTCTGAAATAATAAGCACTAGTTTTAAAATTGTAAGCTCATTCTTTCAAAGTGGTTATTTAAAGAAAATAAGGAACTTTTACCATATCAGAATTCAGCAAAACATATATTTTAAAATTTCAATTAAACCATAGATGAATGATCAAATGAGTAAGGGTGTATCTGGAAGAGAAAGGCTCCCTAAAACAGCAGTTTCTGAAAATAGTAATATGAAAAATATATTTTTTCTTTCATCCTAAGAAGTTCAATTTACTTTGCTTGTGGTAAAGTCTATAAGGCTTAAAAAATTTGGTCAAATGAGCGCATTTTCAGGTTAATACACTGAAATACCAAACTCTAACTTGTGTTTGTCTAAACAGAATTATAGAGTGTTAAAGATATTCCAGAAATATCAAATACAAATATTTTACACAAAGAACATTAATATGTGTTTTTTTTTACAAAACTACAACAATCTAGTTGAATTTACATCAAATATAATGGATTATTTACTTGAGATTTTTATTCCCTAAGCCCACTTTTTAATAAATGTCTAACAGTATGCTTACTAGGACCTGGAAAATATCTCTCTAAGCAACCATGTTGAATTAATTATATTCTTCCAGGCACAAAAAAAAAAAAAAAAAAAATTAAGAAAAAAAAAGAAACTGAAGCAAGCAGAATATATTTAGCTCTACACATTTGAATTATTTTTGTATTTCAAGTAGTATTTCTTGGAAAATTGAAACAAGAATATAGCTAGGAGTGAAACAAAAGAGTAGTTACATGTGCAGATAACCAGATCATCAAATATAGAAAGTGGTCTAAACACACTTTGGACTTAAACATGTTTCCCTGGGACTCACACAATTAGCACATTTGTTTAAGAGTTGCCTCCTTCCAATTCTGAATCGCCATGCATCTTGAGCATTTTTTCCACCATCTCCCATTTCCATTGTCTTTTTCTTCGTGAATGGTCCACAGGCCACAGTTTACTGTCCTTTTTCTCTGCTGACTCTTCTTCGGTGATTGTATTCAGGAATCCAGGAGGAACAAAATCTGATTTGAATTTTCAAAAATCTTCTCAAATAAGGTCAGATGTCCCTGAGAGAGATGTGGGTTACCAAAAATCTGTGTTTGTCTGCTTCTCGGTTTTTACATGTGAACCACTTCAAAATAAAAACTCCAGCGCCTCAGAGACGACTTCTCTGACCATCTTATTTAAAGCAGGTTACCTCTCCTTTTACAGTCAGTGTCTCAGTTACCAAATTCCAGAAAAAGCATTAAGTGGAAACCTTTGAGGCCTGCTCTCTAACTCAGTGACCTTGCAGGGACAACACGGGGAATAAAGTTACTTAGACTCGCTTTTCTTCTAATCATTCATCTCTTACCAGAGATTTGCCTATTTGCAGAGTGCAAACTGGACAAGGCATGTGAAAAATTTTCGAGAGTGAATCTTCAGCGAATCAAACATTTCCTCCAATTCCTACTCTGTTCTCCATCCTGTTACCCTGGTGTGTGTTTGCTTGTATTTAAGAACTCTTGAGGGTGTACCATGCAAGCTTTTTTGTTTATTTATGTCATAAGAAAGTTTTATGGAATGTGATTTTATTATGAAGTCTCTGTAGTTTTCTAGAATGGTTCTGGAAACCATAGTATGCATTCATTAGGCATTTGTGAAGGGAAGGTAAGAGTAAGAGAAGGAATGAAGAAAACATGCAAAAGAGAAGAAAGTAAGAAAGCGTTAAAGAAAAATTAGGAAACTCTCCATACAAGAAGCCTATCTAGAAGATCTGTATTTTCTCTTCGTGTTACAAAAGATAACTTTTGATAATAAACTTGGCAGTTGCTTTTTATTCATTATGAGTTTTTAATGGTTATCGAATTATTTTTTCCTTATGATAATGAGTAGATGCTTGATTTACAGAAAATATTAGGTGCATATTATTAAAAGTTAGACAATGTTATATAAATACATAATTTTGAGAAAAGAGTGAAATGTTCCCCATAACTTACGTGATTTCTATTGCTATATTTGTTAAAAAAAAAAAAGCATGATCATTTGTATGTCCATAATGTTTACTTCTTCTCAAGTACATTTCACACACATTTCATAACCTCTTTCATACTGTTTGCCAGAGGGTTTAAGAAACATTCTTCAGGATCCTGGTTGAGGAAAATGACTTCCAAGTTTTGATGGAAGAATAGTTCTCATGTCCTGAATATGAAGCTCCTCAAGCAGAGAAGTAGTGAGGATGTCATGGTGGTTTCCACAGGTTGATCTGGTGACCACATGAGCTCCACAAACACATTGTTCTGCCTCAGTTGCAGTTCCAACACAGTGATGGCATTGGATAAATTACTGATGCTCTGTGTCTTGATTTCTTCATCTATAACATGGTATAATACTAATCCCTCCTCCATTAGGCCATTGCAGGGACTAAATTAATTAGCATATGCCCTTAGATATGGTCTGGCACAAAGCAGTATGTTGATTTTATAGAGTGTGGATGTTTCTAATCAGTCAGACCCATAACCTATTTCCTTCTATACTTTTACCTCCCAAATATGAGTGCTGTGAAAGACTCAAGGGCTGTACTCTAAGCTGAGATTGTCTCATTTAGAGGTGTTCAGCATGGTCTTGCAACCATTGGAGTACTGAGTAAAAAAAAAATATGGGTGAGTAGACATTTCACAAATATGGGACATGGCATGAAATGATGCAAAGCACATATTCTATGACTATCAGTTCACACATGTGTATCATTCAGACATCTGTGGCTATAGGGTTGGGTAGGAAAAAAAAAAAAAAGCAACCCAGAGAACTAGCCTGGGTGTTGGCCTAAATTGAGTGAGTGGAATCAGGGATTTTGAGCAAACATAAACTACACCATGCTAAAAATCTGCATTGGGGCTGCCCAATCAAGTAGGGTGGAGGATTGATTGGCTGGACTGCAAGGATTTGGACAGATAAACACCAAAGAGAAAACAGATAGTTAAGAACTTAATCATTAGTAGAACTTGCATTTTCTTATCCTCTTAATGGGAATATTGGTAGTGTGTATTTCATAAGGCTGTTGTGAGAATTAATTAGGATAATAAATATAAAGCTCTTAGTAAAATTCCTCTAACTGAATAATAGTGGTTTGTTTTTGTTTTAATCATTATAACATTAATAGCAGTAATTAGTATTATTATGACTCAGGGATTGCAGTAGAGGAAAGCATCTTACAGTGCTGAAGTAGTCTAGGAAGGCTTATTGAAAACTCTTGCATGTATCTAACCTTCAAAGTCTAAGGGATGTTTGATCAAGTGACACAAGGATTTTTCTAAAATTTTATTTTCTACAGTGCCACCAGCAAGTTGGAAATAAAGAAGCAAATAGGATAAGAGATGAAGAAATTTCAATGCATCAGAAAAATGCAGCTTTCAGAGCTTCTCTAAAATTATATTCTGGAATGCCTGCATCTCTATCTGTTATTATTTTAGTCACATGCAATGCTTTCCAAAGGTATCATTACAAAGATGCCACTTGACATATTCCCCTTACCAAATATACACTGAATTACACTTCAAGTCTGTTTTTTGTATTGTTTTATTTATGAACAAAAGAAGTGACTATTACATCAAACATGGTATTCATAAAGTGACTTAAATAAGTATTTTATTGTCAAAACACAGTGCTATTGGAAGCCAGTAGCCCCAAGTGGAACAAAATCTTGATGCTGTTTGTGGTGATTTTCCCTGAAGAGGCCTGCTGTTATGAGCTGAATTGTGGCTCCCCCAAATCCACATGTTGGGTCCTAACCCCCAATATTTCAGAGTGAGCTGTAGTTGGAAATTGTCTTGAAGGACGTGATTAAGTTACAATGAGGTTGTTAGGGTGTGGTTTAATGATCCAATATAGGCACACTCCTTAGAGGTAGACAAAGCTATGTCAGAGGCAGACAGAGAGGCCATGTGAGGCCACAGAGAGGAAGAAGGCAGACGTCTGTGAGGCAAAGCACAAGAACTCAAGAGAAACAAAAACTGCCAACACCTTTCTCTTGCACTTACAGTCTCCTGTGTCATGAGGAAATAAATCTTTTCAGTTCAAGCACTCCAGACTGTGAGATTTTGTTAGGGCAACATGAGCAAACTAATACTACCTCTCTTGAGAAACTTTATCCTGCTCTTTCAGGAATATGAAGAGAGGGTTTAGAATCCTCCTTTCTTTCTTTCTTTGTTCCTTTTTATTTTTTTTAAACAGGGTGTCGCTATATAGTTCAGGTTGGCCTTAAGCTCACTATGTAGTGCAGGCTGGTCTTTAACTCCAGTAGTTTCTGAAGCCTCACCTCCTCAGTGCTGAGATTAGAGTTGTGCAACACCACGCCCAGATCTTCCACCTTTCTTTATTCAAGTTTTACAGTAACAAGAATGACACAGCAGGGGTGTTGTCTCAGGGTGACAAATGTTGACTATCTGAATGGTCCACATGGTTCACTCAGGCTGAAGAGTTTGAAATAGATGATGCTACAGTTTAACTAAAACCCTAAAACATACTGGGAAAGTGATACAGCTATTTGGAAAGACTTGCAATTTCTTTGTTGCTGACAAAGAAATAGAAGTACATGCATGTACACATATACAAGTGTGTATATATCCACACACATGGTATATAGATGTTCACATCTAAAGACAGAACCTAAATAATAAAAAACGAGGGAAGGAAAGAAACCTCAACAGGGCTCATTCATGGCAATGTTGTGACACATTGGGCTGATGCAGACAGATTGTCTACAGGTCTCAGATTTTTCTAAAATCTGCGTTCATAGTCTTCTAACACCACAGGGATGATCTGAGAAACTACCACATCTACAGTCCTTCCTGAATAACCTAGCAAACAGAGAAAGAGAGAGAAAAGGGCGGCGGGGCAGGGGGCAGGGGGACGAAAGGCAGTGAGGCAAGGAATTGCAATCATTTCTCTATCTTCCTGGAAAATCTGCTCAGTGGCTTCTGAAACCTATACTTATCTCTCTGTGCAGTCACCAGTGTGGTTGTGACTATGACTCTGTTTCAGACTGGCCTAAAGCCACAGGCCACACAACACTGTTCACAGGGAGGGAAGTGGTTTGAGTAACATTAAGTCAAGATGGGCTCTCACTCAACATGGTCTGGAAGGAAGTGCAGCCAGCCTTGGAAAGAGCATGACACTTCATCATATGTTTCATTGCTGTTAATGTGGTGAAAAACATAGTCAGCTCCTCTCTTAAATCACAAAAATCACATGCAGCAACAGTTAATAGGGAATCCACATGTCAGCTCATCCGGCCTGGGTGCTAAAGGAAACCAGCAACAGCTCTACTTTCCAATGAGGTGAGAAAGAGGCTGGCGTGGATGGTATGCAAACACCTTTTTCTTTCACCAGGTCCCTGCCTGTTTGCTCTGCTTCCCTCATTAACACAAGCTTACAATTAGACATGATGAGCTCAAGACCCAAGTGCTCCTTCAGGCCGGAGATGAGTCTGTGCCTTTTCCTCCCTTTGTGGAAATGATGCTGCCTATTTGAAAAATCCAGAAATAAAGCTGTCTGTTTGAGCATCTTAAATCATGAAATGATGAGAAAAAATCCACTAACCAATCCTGTTTCTCAATAGCAAACCTGCAGTGAGACATTTTCTTATCAGGGGAGCTTTCTCTGAAGGTATCTACCTTTGAAAATATTTTGCGCTTTTGAAGATGTGCTAAATTTTATTAAGTCTAAATTAAATTTAGTTTACTTTTATATGTTTCAATCTATATTTTAATGAAATATCAGTTGTTATTGATGAGCACATCTTGGTCCCTTTTAAGTGTGAGCCAACATTGCAGCTTATTGAGCAGGCTTTTTAAAACAATTTTCATTAAAATGTTGAAGGCATCTGAACAGTAAAACCATATAGCAGATATTCATGAATGTGAGGCTCTGTAGCTCAGATATCCATGCACAGCACATGTGTGGAGAGAGAAATTAATTTTTTTAAAAAATGACTGGTGTAGTTGAAATAAATATACAAATGCATAAAAAACTAAAAAGGTAGGAGAAGAACAGGAAAGGCACAAAGAAGGGAAATTATGAATTATTGCAGCTAGTCAGGCAATCATATCTTGTTTATAAATAGCTTTGCTTCCAAGGAGTTTTTGTTGAATAGTTAATCACTCATTAATTTAACAAATACTTATAGTACATCTATTCTGTGCTTAGCATGGGGAATGTAATGAGAGAGTCCCTGTCTGAAGATTTAATTATCTCTCTGAGGAGTGAGTCTTTAAATTTACTTTTCCTAAAAACTTTTTACAGATGTGAATAAAAGTGTTTTGGGGAGAAGTAAAGCCTGTTAAGATGGGTATAGGGCCCAACTGGTGGAGCTATTTGGGAAAGATTTTCCAATTGGTGCAGTGAAATCTTAGGTAAGGAAGAATTTAGGGAAGAGGCTGTATTTGTATGGGGCAGAGGGAAGGAAAATACGTGAGGCAGGGTCATGCCTTGGAGAAGACGGAAGGGTGCATATAAGGCAGCGAAACAGACAGGCCTGAGCATGGTGGAAAGCTCTAGATGTCAGAAGTACCAGATATCAGGTGTTGAAGAGGACGTGGAAGTGGGCTGATCCCAGGCAAGGTACATAGACTCCATAAGAGTCAAAGTGAACTCACTGAATTTTTGAGTAAATGTCATTGCCTTTGTTTTCCTGCAAGCTGATTTCAGAAGTAGAGAATGGACCAGCTCAGGCAGGAGGTGCTAAATGGAATACGTGACCATAGTTTGAGCCAGTGTCTTTCCCTTTCTTTTGTCAGTAAAGGACAAGTTTAATGGTCTGTAGCTACTAATGTCCTAAGAACTTGCCTTATGTTTCAAATTTAGTTTTGATTTTACCTGACCTCTCTGACACCTGTTTCATTGCTTTCATCTGAGTCATTTCTCTCTATCCTAAGGCAACAGCACAATAAAAATAGCAAACAAGGTTCAAGAGAAATTTCGAAGTATACTCAATAGCCTACACACTAAAATTTGAAAATGTCTTTGATAACTTAGTTTTATTTTTATTTCAAATTCTCCCCATCCAATCACAAATTGTTGAAATTTTCATTTGAGTCTGACATTATAGACACTTCTGTTGTCTGGAAATGTTCAGATAGTTAGCTCAGTCCAATTGATTCATATTTTCAAATTTTTGCTCTTCATCCAACCAGCTTCCTCCTGAACAATTTGTGTTAATATGGTCTTCATATAAAGTGGTGTTCAGAGCTTAAAAACAACCGCTCAATGATACAAGGAATATCTGTCAGGTAGCATTCTAAGTACTTTGAATAAGTTAATTCATTAATTTCACAGTATTAGATATTTCTTACATATTTTATCTTCATCCTTATAAAACATGCTCTAATTTAAGCATTATTTCCCGTTTTGTAGATTCTGAAAGAAATTTGCAGTTTCAGGCAAGTGGAAAAGATCATTTGTGATGTTATGCTATTTAAAAACTTTGAAAACTTCTATAATAATCACCTATCCACAGATATCTATAATCCCAGGAAAACAAAAGGAATTTTAAAGGTAATTTCCCAGTCCCATAAACATAACTGGAACACATGTTCGGAGCTCAAGATATGCTGATTCTTCCACCCATTTCTTCATTCACTAATTGCACGACTGTCTAGGTATTCACTATAGTTAAACATTTTCTCTGTGTTGTTATCCTTGGTTAAAACACATTTACTAACGGAATTTATGACCTCCTATTCACAGCCTCCCGAGAAGCCTATTCTGTTGCATGTTTAGGCTGTGAGGTTTTTTATATTGAGTCCAAATCAATTTCCCTACACTCCAATCGCTAGTCATAATTTTATCACATAAAACTATCTAGAATGCATTTAATCTTTCTCCCTCACAGCATCCCTTCCATTATTTGAATTGTATATAACATATAGTATACATAACATGTATACTGTACAACATATTATATATTACATAATACATACAATATATAATATGCATAGTGAATTTCCACCCCTGTCTCCCAAATCTTGTCTTTCTTGGCTGTCCTTTAGTTCTTCACATGGTTCGGTCTCTTTGGCATCTCAATGACATTCCTCAGGATTTTCATATCTAAATGTTAGTGGTGGCACATGCCTACAATCTCAGCATTTGGGAGACAGAGGGAGATGCTATTCCCATGAGTTCAAAGCCAGCCTGGATTGTATAGTGAGACCCTGTCTCTAAAATTAAAAAAAAAAAAAGTTAACTTTATCTTCATGAGCCTTCAAATGCAGTGCTCATATTTGTATAGAACCCTCCAAGATTGAGACTTTTTCTTTTTCCACTACTTTTCCACTACTTTTTCTTACTTTTTATTAAGACTCATGGCATTTGCAGTTACACGCTTGTGTTGTTTAGTGTGTCCTCTACAACACAGCAAGAGGAATACAGATCCTTACAGGACAGAGACTATGAAACAGTTCTGTTTTCAGAAAACTACTTTGTTTTCATGCAAAGTATCCAGCCCAAGTAAGAACGTAATAAGTGTTTATTAAGTGATTAAATGACTGACTAAATGAATATCCTGCTATTGAAATACTATATTAGTGCTTACAGGAGCTGGCAGGGCTGGGGCAAGGGTCCTCAAAAGACTTCATGTGCTCTGAATCAGATTTAAGGCAGGACACAGAAATGTACAAGATTGACTTACGATGGCTACCCACAGAGTCTACTGCAGATGAGTGCAGAAGATCTGTTCATGTGCTAAAGATTCAAAGGTTTCTGCCTGAGGCCTGGAGCCCATGGCAACGTCCCATAGGAGTCCACATCAGGAGGCGGAGAGATCCGGGACTGAAGCCGAAATGGTCTGCCCTGGGAGGTTAAAGGGTTGGTGCTAGAAACTAGAGTCTGCCCTGGTGGACAAAATGCTGGTGCTGGAAGCTGAGGAATGTGCAGGACAACAGGGAGTCAGTGCCCAAGGTGAAGAAGACCTGCGCTCTTCTGAAAAGAACAACTCGAGTGCCTCTGAGGAAAATCAGCTGAAATCCATATATCATTTGAACAACAATCCTCCCTAAATTAGGCCGTCCACGCCCAAAACCATGCTGACTCAATTCAACTAGGCATTCCCTACTCACGTAGACAATTAATTAATAAACCACCATAAATACTGAACAAGACCATGCTGAGTTTTCTAAATAACATAGGACTAGAAGTAACTTTGGAGACTAACTAGTCTAATTAGTTTCATTTTTCAGAGTAAACAAAGAACAGACCAGAGGAGTCAATTATTTGAAGATGGTCACACTGCAAATCTAAGATCACATAGACCTCAGCATGCTTCAAAGCTGGTGTAATGATGGATACATTGTGTCAGTTTGAGAAGGACAAAAGTTTAAGTGTTTTAGCAGGGGGCCAGGTCCTTACTTTGTAACATCCTTAGCCTGTGCAAGAGGAGGGCATGCAGATGATGTGAGTGCTACTCCCACCCAAGGGAAGTAGCCTGTATATAATGAAAGGCAAATGAGGAAGGACTGATTGCTGGTTCTTTGGAGGGCCTCCAGTCTTCACGTTCATCTTGGACTTTGTATCCTGGCTTCTGGTGCAGACTGTTTGGCTTCCACTTGGGACTTTTCAACCTTCTGTAGTAGATTCTTCAGGGTTCTGTCACAGACCCATCGGCCCCCACATACAGACTTGCACCAGGACACTGCAGTAAGCTCCAGACCTTGGGCTAGACCCTTCAGCCTCTGGCATGCAGACACCCGCATACTTTCTCATCCAACTCCGTGGCTGATCACTGTAAGCCAATCTTGTAATTTCTTATACTTTTGTGTATCTTGAGTTATATCTGTTTCTCTAGTAAACCTTAACTGATACAGCTGGTAACTAAAAAAGGCAACTTCAGTTCTCCATGGAGGTTGGTGGCAGAGCCAGTGGATATTCATTTCACACCCTCTGAAAGCTAGCTGTCCTGAGTGCTTCTGGGCCCTGGGCACAACATAGGGAAGGGGCTTTGCTGCTCAGGCCTCACTTCTGGGTTGAGAGCTAACCTCTTGGACAAGGCTGTTTTCAAGGCAGCTCAGAGTCCCTGCAGCTTGCTGTTATGTATTCAAGGCTTTTCCTGGGCCCAGATAAAGTTCAAATATTGATTCAGCATCTCTTCTCTAAGATCTCCTAAGCTGCACTGGGAAAGGACCAGCAAATAAGAAACAGCCAAGAATATACCCAGAGAATTATTTCAGGGAAATGAAATGAAGTGTTGGCAGTAAAATGAAATAAATTCTGGTTTTGTTCTGCTCAAATTCACTGAGAGGAAGGAAGAAAGCTGAGGCCATTACCTTTCTTAGAAAACAAAGCAAAAGTGCCTGTCAGCTGCTGCTTTCTCCTATATATGTTGTTCATAGATGTGTCTGGCCTGATCACAGGAGAATTATGATGCTCATACCGTAAACGGCACTGATCCATATCCTCCCTCCGAGACTATGATGTGGATTCAGCAATAGTACTCTATGACTTGAGACCATGTATAATATAAGCCCTTAATCGAATGGTAATGGTCAGGTCTACCCTGTCGCCCTACACTACAGATGTGTAATAACAACATGAATAATACTAGCCGCTGTTAAACTATGTGACTGCCTTATTTCATGCATTCTTCATAACAGATATTACCCCCATTTTTGTAGGTGGGGCAATTGAAGTTCGGAGGGTTCCAATTTTGAAACTGAATCTTCTAATTGCTAAAGCTAGCTTTCTATCTTAACCTTACATTTAATGACTGTGTAACGAGTTAGTAAAACTAATGTTAATGTGATCCATTTCAATTTCAGGTGGAAACACTGCATCATTTTACCTCAACTGTTTTTATAATCCGTGACAATTTTGCCTTGTTTCTGCTCACCTTTGTGGTTTCCACAGAGGTGTGGCCACTTCCAAGAAGCTCTTTCTGCCCTCTTACTCAACAGAGTCAGCATAGCAACTCCTTCATATCCCTGTTATTGCATTAATCTCCTGCTTTGCTAAAGTTCTTTTTTTACCCTGCTACCAGACTATAAGCTCCCTGATGGAAAAAAACTGAGTGGCTGTGTTAAGTAGGGCTTCCCTGTGGCTGTACCATTTTAAATGAAAGATAGACCATGGATGGGGCACTTCATGGTTAACAGGACCGTATTTTTCAATCACAAGATACAAAAGGTGGTTTAAAAGATTAAACTTCTCCAGGGTTGGAGGCTTTGTTTCATTAATATACCCAACAGAACAACTGGATGGATGAGTAAGTAGTGTATGTGAATATAAAGCACTCAGGAAATGTCCCAAAAAGAAAGTAACACAACACAACACAATAAGACAAAAACAACTAATCAGAACAAACCCCAGGGAAAATGAAGAAGGCTACTTAATGAATCACAGGAAAGCAGGAAAGATTTGCAGAGATGGAGTAAAGCATCTGGGCTAACTTAGCAGTTTTATCAGTCCCAGACATTTGGTCTAGTAATTAAGTATTGTCTCTAAAACTCAATTTCTCCATTTGCAAACTGGGTATAATAATCAGATATTTTGTGAGAATTACTTTTAACACTATGCATAAAAATTTTAGTATGATGTACCACATAAAGTTTGAACCACTAAATGGCAGCTAGTATTCTATAACTGCTTAATTCTTTTTCCACAGGTATGTAAGAATGTTGCAATGTGTCTCTCTTGGAAAAAGTTTTAGTATTGAAATATGTCCAGAATATTATCAACCTAATATATATGTAAAACATGAAACTCATTTTTAAGGTAAATTTCAGACACTTGTAAAGTCTTCTTTTGTATACAGAATCAACCAATTGCTTAAATATAATGTGTTTTAAAATTTATATTTTATGATAATTTTATACTGTATTTTCTTTCTATATGATAAACTACTTAGGCAGAAATTGTCTTCAGTTTACTTTTTATAGAACGTAATGTCTGGTATATAGTGGGTGTTAGGTTTTTTGGCATGATAGAGAAACAAGGCCTTTACTGTGGGCACAGGAGGCCTGCAGGAGAGTGCAAGATCCCGCTGAGGCAGACAAAGAAGCCTTCAGGCTTTTATTAGGTTTGACAGGGGGTGGAGTTTGAAACGGTGGGCAGAATTGACAACTGATTGGGGAGATGCTGGCCAGCACGTGAAAAGCGGGAAGTTCAATTCGGGCTTGGAAGAAGAAAACAGAAATCAATATTGGATGGATACAACATTTTTTTTTCGGTTCCAGCGCCATGTTGGGTAGGTACCCGGCTGGGCCTGACAGAGCTTCCTATGGGTGGAACCCATCAGTGGGTACTTCTCATTTTTAGCACTAACAACTAATCTTCAAAGTTTTTTAGAATGCCATTATGTTTAATGAGTATCTCTCCTTAGAAACTATAAGAATCAGGGACAATTAAGATGGGAAGGTAAGTTTCCCAACTATTGGCACTTACCTAATTTTATTACTTTCACATACTGAGACCTCTGCAAACACACTATTTTTTTTTTTAAACTATGATACAGTAGAGGCAACCATTCCCTTGTCTCTACCACAGTTCACAGTTTGGGGAGATCTGTTTTAGGGTGTACTTCACAGATGTGACTGCAGGGAGCCCGTGGGTTGTGCCTCCACTAACTGTTATATTGTCAGTGTCTACCACAATATTTGTTGTATAGTAGATGTTCATTATTGATCCTGAATTACTTGTATCACCATTATGGTGAAACAAGGGTCATAGGAAAGTCTCAAAGAGCTTTTTGTTTCTCAGAGAAATGTAGGTGTCTCACTGATCTTTTTGTTGTGTAGTTCTCAGACATCAGAGTACACAAGGATTAGTAATGACATGACTGGAGGCAATTGAGAGGATGGAGGAGATTCAACTCAAGATGTTGACTTTGTAATCTGGCAGGAAAGCATTCTAGTCCAGGGAACTTAGTTAATGCTGCAGAGCTCAAACAAGAGCTCAGGGGTGTCATGGAGCATTTGTGGAAGGCGTGGCTACCCCAAATCCAAGAAACTAGGAATATATCTCAGTGGTAGAGCACTTGCCAAGCATGCATGAGGCCCTGAGCTCAATCTCCAGTATAGGAAACAAACAAACAAACAAACCAGAAATCTAGGACAGGAGTATGGATATAAGAGTGGCCTACTTATATGGTGTAATCCCTAATATTTGGCTTAGGTGTAAGGGTTAGGGTTAGGTGTAAGGATTCAGCTCTGGGGGACTAATAGACTACAGCAAAGAAGAATTCCTGTCTTGGAGGTTCTGTTGTGCTCAGAGAATCAATAAGATAGAGGTTAGAAAGCAACACTGGCATTCAATGTGTACACTGACCAGTTGCTACTTTCCCTTCATGGCACAGACACAATTCCAGCATCTCCCCCACTGCAACTGAATCCTGCCTCTTGTATCATGTCCACCATGTCCTGTGGCAGTGATCAGCTTGATTCTATCTACCTTACTAACTTGTGAGCAATTGAAGGCATGGACCACATATCATGACTGTGTTCTCTTTTTTTCTTCCTTGCCTTTTCTCTCTCCTTTCTTCAATTTTTTCATTCTTCTTTTACTTTTTTCTTTTTCTGTTTTTGTATTCCTGGCTCCAAGACTTAGCTCAGATTCCAGCACATATCTCTTTATTAAATGTTTACTAAATGATAGCATAAGTGAATGGATGGATAAATTTGTGAATGATTTATTTTTTTCACCCCAACTCATCTTCTCTTTTAGGAAAGAGGTGTTTAAATACCTCTGGTATGAAAGTAGAACATTTCTATGGACTGGATCATGTCTAAACCTGCATGAGGAAATTAAGTGGTAACAGCTGTGGGAAAAGGCAAACCAAAAGGGGTTGAGACCAGAAGAGAGAAAACTTTGAATTCAGTTATTGATCAGTTAGTGTGGCTGAATGTATCTTTCTAGTCTTTTTTATTAATGAGGAAAGGTGAAAAGGAGGGAGAAAATTTTGCATTTATTGCATATTTCATGGAAATATTTTATTCATATTTCCAAATTTAATACTTTTGTGAGTCTCATAAAGTAGGTCAGTTATTATTCTTTTAGAGATATAGAAATAAAATAATTTGCTGAACATCGCAGGGTTACTCTGAGCAGTTTAAAGTTCAAAGGATTTCTTAGTGTGTGCTTACTTTAATTTGGGATCTGGTGGGCACAGGAGGAACACTATGAAAGTAGTGGATTTTGGAGAGTTTCTATCTAGATGTACCCCTAAAGCCTCATGTCGTCATATGTGGGACTTGTTCAGAGGTGGCTATATCTAGAGTGTGATTGATTCATAATGCAATGCTCGGATTAAGGGTACTAGAATTAAGGGTGGGTGATTATTAAATCAGTCCACTGATTGGTTTTGCACCATCCTTATCCCAGTAGCCTAGATGGAATACAAAAGAGATATGAAAAAACTAAGTCCCCTTGGTTACTTGGTATGTTATACCTGCCATGAACTGTTTCTCCTCTGCAATGTCTGCGTGCCATGCCACCCTGCCTTGGAGCCATCCAGTGATGCACTGAAGCCTCTACAAACTGTGAGGTACATAAATCTTTCCTCCCTCAACTTGTGGGTGTCAGGTATTTTGTCCCACAATAACAAATGCACCTGAGAGAGACAGAGACAGAGAGAGACAGAGACAGAGAGAGACAGAGAGACAGAGACAGAGAGACAGAGATAGAGACAGACAGAGAGAGACAGTGAGAGAGACAAAGTGAGACAGTAAGAGAGTGAGACAGAGTGAGGGAGTGAGACAGAGTGAGTCAGAGTGATACAGAGAAAGAGAGAGAGACAGAGAAACAGTCAGAGAGACAGACACAGAGAGACATAAAGAGACACAGAGAGATAGAGACAGAGACAGAGACATAGAGACAAGACCATTAAGGAATGGAAAATCTTCTAAGACAGGCTTCTTCAATTCTTTGTTTTGCAGATATTTCTCATTATTTTGAATTGGTTCTGTGTAGTTTTAGTATATTGATTAATGTAATTATTAGCCACAGGAAAAAGGATGTGCATATAGTTAATAACTAGTATTTAAATTTGTTGCATGTATTCTTTAACATTGTTTAGGCATTCTCTCAATCCCACCTCACATGAATTCTATTTTTTTATGAACTCTAATAAATAACCATTATTATGATCTCCATTTGGCAGATGAGAGAAAGGGCTCATAAAGGTTAATTAACTTAACTCTACCACTTCCAGGTTTTGATCTGGGGTGATTCTTCTGATTTAATAGCCATATTCTTTTTACCATGTTATCCATATCTGTGTGTCAGGGATTCAGAATCCAACTGATTAGTCAGTTTATAAATGTAGGATTAATTGCAATGATTGCTATAAATGCTTTGACAACATGTACAAAGCACTTCTCTTTAAACAGAGAAAGCAGCAGTGCGAAGATATTCATATTGTCCCTAGAAAGGAATCTCCTTTAATCAAAGTGTTCTTCAGTTTTGCATATTAAAGCCACCTTTAACTTTTCAAGAAGGAAATAAACAAGTGGAATGAAGAGTATGCTCAAGAAATGGAGGTTCCCCAAGCTCTAGTGCCCGTCACCTCCCATGCTTCTGTGGGACTTAATTTATTTTCTTTCTAACTCTGTACTTTCGGTTGCCATGCCTGGGTTCGTTTTCATTTTAAACCGATAGCCCATCTGTTCCCAGTGAAAAGTACAAATATTCTGATGCAAATCTTGAATATAGAGCTGTCACATAGTTAAGGCAAAGCTGTCAAACATCTATTTGAAGGCAGAGGACATTTTTAGTGATGTGTTCATATGAGTCTGTTACTCATTCAAGGCTGTGGTATAATCAAAAATATTTCTGGAGAGTTCCTGCTGGTACTAGGGGAGTTTATGCATAGACCTAAGTAATAAATGGGCAGTCATTACACATATGGGAGGAACATGCAGCATCCTAGCATGAAATTTATAATTGGCTCTTCAGATAGCATCATCTTCACAAGTTTTCCATCCTTTTTATTATATCTTTTTACTGATCTTTAAGTTAACAAAAATGCGCTTTCAAAAATCCGCTTTTAGGTCTCTTTTTTAAAGAATCTTTTCTAAGTTATTGTCTCAAAGTTGCAATTACTAGTATCCTGGATTACTTCAAACAGTGACTTATATTAGTATATTAGTTTTTGAACCCTTATATTTTGTCTTCAATTAAAAGTTCCATAGTTCAGCACTACAAACCCTTCATTATCATTTTTTCTATCTATAAAATGGAGTGAAAATAACACTAATTTACTTAAGTTTTGTAATATCAAATGAGACCCTGCTTATAGAGGAAAAAATATCATTCCTATACCTAAGGAGAACTCCAGAAATATTTATATTCATGAATTTACTAGCAAAGATCTTGACACATAGCAGATTCTTAAGTATGTGTGTTAAGTGGTGGAAGAAAACAAAAATCAAGGGAAAAAGGAGTGATTAGGTACTTATAATTCATGTCAAAGTTGAGCTATATTCAACAAAATTTGAAACAAGGACATTTCTTTTTTGTCGCAGGCTAATCTATTTTTTAAAGTCACTTTTACACTTTAAAATATTTGAGAAGAGATTTGTGTTATTTATATTTGATTCCATTTCTATTTGCTTGTGGTTATAATTACTTCTCTCTTCTGACACAAAAGGGTTTCACAGAAAACCAGAGAATGTAAGATAATAATACTGCCCATCACTTAATATGAATTGAAAAATAATAGTCAAAGAAACATGTGAGAAGTGAGACCACATTATATCCAAAGCTATGAATTGAGGCTATAAACAGTGTTGCTGCACTGTCCTGGGTCATGCTAGCAACCAAGGATGTACATGTGTCCATCCAGAGGAAAAATATAAGTTATTTTTTGTGTTTTGGCTCTTATTGCTCCCTTTTCTTTTATTCACAGCAATACCCTCTGGCTCTAAACTCCAAAAATTCTGTATGGAGCTTCTTATTGAACTCTAGTGAGACTCTGCTCATTGGTATTTCTTTTTCTTTTTGGGAGAAGGTTGATGCTATGGAGTTCAGATCTTGAACTCACAGAGATCCTTCTGCTTTAGCTCCCCAAATTCTGGAATTACAAGTATGCATCACCATGACAAGCTTGCTGTATTTTCAAGTTCCATCTTGAAATTCAGCATGACTAAATGGTCAAACTCAAAGACTGGGAAATTTTAGATAGTTCTTCAGTTGTCAGCTATTTTGATCAGCAGATGGATGGATGGGTATAGATCAGCACACTTCGTTTTAACCAGAGAAGCTTAGAAGTAAAGCTGAAGATAGACCAGTGCACCATAAGCCAATGTCCCTTCCTGCTGTTCAGTCAAAAGAGTAAGTTGGAGAGTAACCTGAGTCTGATGTGAGAACCATGTACGTCCTATCAGTAGGCTGCAGATGGCCTGTGGTTTAGTCTGTCAAATCAATCACTGCTTGCACTTTACAAAATGATATCCAACCAAGAACACCTTTATTAGCATACCTTATAACTACATATTACACTCCAGGATTCAGCATGATTGTAGATAATTGCAATTTAGCAGGGCAGCATGGTGGATTCTGTAATTTGGCTATGTATTCTGCTAACTACAAAATAGACTTCTCTAATACTAAGCTAATGCCTAGAATGTTCTTTGGCAGCATTCAAAAAGGAAAGTAGTCTCCAGCTACTGTGAAAAAGAACTGCGCTTTCCACTTTAAATGGCATGAAGGCAAAATGCTACATCAGTGAATTGTCCCTTGCTCTGGAGAACAAGTAGAGAAATTATTCAGTATCCACAAATTGAAGATTAATCTCAGAAATCTGTTCTTTTTAGCTATTTTCACAATGTAACACTTTCAAATATTTGATCAGACATGTTTGCTTCTGAATATTTCTGAAACAAAGCTCATTTTAGAAGCTGAAAATATCAATCATCTATATATCATTTTAACTGATGAGTCATCTATACAACAATTTACTTTAGTCTTCTACAGACTCAAGAATTTTGTAGTTAACATAGGAGCACAAACCTGAAACTTCATGCTCCCTAAAGTGAAAGAACTGAAAGAAATACAGTCTTGAATTTGTAAAGCAATTTAAAAGTTTTTAGTCTAGCTATGCTGCAAGATACAGCCTGATAGATAAATTTGAATTTGTAAAAGATTCACTATCTTAAATAAAGAATAATAAAGTGTTAAAAGTTGTAAAATTAAAGTGCTATGGAATAAGAGGTTATTAAAAGACTACTTTGAACAAGAAGTTATCGGGAAGTACTTCACCACTGGAAATAGCATTTATCTGGTTCTCAAAAGATTACATTCATGACTGAACGATAACCTCAAAAGATATATCTATGTGCTAATTTGCAGAAGCTATCAATATTACTTCATATATTTAAAAAGTAGTTGTTACTTTATGTGAAAAATTATGATTATGTGTAATATTTTAAGAGGATGAATTTGTCCTATATTATTAAGATGGACTCTTCTAAATTCAAAACCTAGTATCCTTACAGAAATGACACCTAAAGATATTAGCAACAGAAAAGAAAATGCAATGTGATGAAGATTGGCAATCAGGAGCCAAGATTAGAGTTGTAAGGACATGGCCCAAGAAATGTTGACAGTCATTAGAAACTGGAAAGGTAAAAATATGTCCTCCCTCTTGGGGCCTCCACAAGGTGTGTACCCCTCTCAACACCTAAATGTCATACTGATGACCTCCTGAACTATGAAAATCAATTTCTGTTGCTTTAAGCAAACCAGTTTATGGTAATTTCTCATAGCAGCCACATGATACTAATATGGAGAGGTAAGAATTCAAATATGCAGTCAGAGAGAGACAACATCTCAGGGTGAGAGAACAAAGTGAAATGCATGGAGACTAAGTATGTTTATGATCCAAGAAGTAATTTAGTATGATTGGACAGATAAGAAAGCTAATAATAAATTAATATTAATTGAATGCAATGTGTCACGTCTTATGCCAAGTGCTCTGCGTGCACTTTATTCTTTTAATCCTCACATGTAAGTCATGAGTTTGGCATTTCTTCATCTCCTGCAGATACAGAATCTGAAGCATGAAATGATTGAGTAGTGTGACAAAGTTTGCAAATCTGTGAAGCAATCAGACTGCATTTCTAGCACTGGCTACCCATATTCTAAATCTCTAGCGCATGATTATAATAGAAAAACTTTCTCTGTCTGCTTCCACTGTACCTTGTGCCAAGGTATCAGAGCACTTAACACAATGCATTGTTATTTTACTCTATTTACCTATTACTTCTACCTGACAGTACAGTCTGTGAGAGATCAGATCATATTTTTCTTGACTGTCAGTGAGTCAGTAGGCCTGACACAAAATAAATGATCAGTAGACCTTTGCTACACTGATGGGTAATTGTACAGCTCTGTCCCAACATTCAGTGCATGGACCAGAAATATGTCTTATATTCTTTATTTGAATGAGTTTAAGAAATATGAAGGGCGTCTTGTCTTCTCCATGTCAGAAAATTTTTCACTCTTTGAATGAGATTTTCAGATATTGGATGAGTGCCAGAGGTTAGATACAACCTGGCATTCACCATATGAATTAAGTTGTTCCAGATTGGGGTTCCATGAATTCAATTAGCATGACCTGTAGAGTTGAAATTCTTTGTTCTGTTATGTAAATCACTATAAAAGATGAAACCATCAAAATTACCCTCAAAGATGCTTCCAAGACAGTTGAAGAAAACCAAGCATACCACATATGCCTCAGTTGTTTTACCTCCTAAGTAAAAGCTAATAATCACCAATTTTTGCTGTTAGTATGCCTCTATTTCTTCAAAGTCAAGATTTTCCAAGTGGTAGGTTTCTAGTTATTATCACTCATAATTAGAACAAAAGTATAATTATCACCTCTATTGTGGATTACAACTTTTACTCCAGATGTGAGAGGATAAATCCTGCGCTGAGTAAAAGGTAGTCTGTGAAAAGAGTTTTGGTCAGAAGTGGTGGCAATGGGGGGCATGCACTGTGGAGTGTGCCCCACTGAGTCCAAGAGCAGGGAATCACATTTGACAACGAAGACAATCAAACTATGAATCACTTGATATTATTACAGGCAGTTGAGTTAGTTAGAAATATTATAGGCAGTCAGAGAGGGCTGAGCCTTTGAAGGAGCTAGTGCAGAAGACCAGATACCTTGTAAACTTAGAGGAGACAGATGCCTCCTGCTTGGGCCAGATCTCAAGACAAAAGGCAAAATAAATGAACCACACCCTAAGTATAAACATCAGGGATTGATATTCTAAGTAGGTATGGATCACCTTGAAGAAGCCAGGAGTCATCATCCCAACTCCCTAGGAGAAGGGTCACTGCTCTTTAAGCATGCCCACTTGCTACATGACTTGCTTCCCTATTTGTCCCTGATTTAATCAATTTTACCTGAACAATTAATCTTACTGGTTGACCATAGTTCTGTCCCATGTCAGGCCCAGCTGCCTTGCAAGTTCCCATTTTTCCCTATCTTGCACCCATCATCCCTCATGGTTTTGCTCTATAAAATGTCCCTAGAAAAGACAGAGTCTTTGGCAACCCACCTGGGATACCTTCTGTCTCTTTCTCAAACAGAAGCTTTCTTTCTCTCAATAAATATATTCTGCTCTTAACCTCCATTGTTCCTAAAATGCATTCTTTGATTTTAGATAACACAAACTCATACAGGGACATCTAGTAGGTTGGGAGTTTCATTCCCCCGTATCAATGTGAGAGAAACTTTGGAGGCATTTGAAGTGAAATAATTGTGAGAAATGACAAGACAGCGAGAGAATAAGGCAGAAAAAACTTATTGCCATATCACCAGAATTTGCATGGAGAGCACCTGGTGATCATTAACAATGTTTGTATCATAAACTTGATAATATTCTATTATGCATGCATATGTATGCACAGCAGCACAATAGAACATAAAAAAGACAAAAGAAATGAGGAGAATAAAAGAAGAGGACTGAACCAATCAAGAGAATGAGTTTGATTGTGTTTTAGTTGCTTTCACACCTAGTAACCTGCAATGTTTTCTTCTTTTTAAAAGACTTTCAAAATATCTATTCTCCCAAGTTTCTTTATACCAACTCTGGTCTGTATTCTGTGTATTCCATTTTTTACTGCTTATCTTTTCTTGTATTATTCTTTACCACCATCTTTTACTGCAGCCTGTTCACCTGTGCACTGACTATACTAGACTGTGTAGGACTTTGTTGCAGTCCCAGAACACACAATTCTTTTCTTACCTTCTTATTGTTAAACACTGTTTGCTTGTTTTTTTACATAAATTCCACGCAACTGCAGGATTCACAAGGGCAAGTATGTGTTTTTCACCATTAACACAATGGTCTGAGACAAGATGACTTTCAATAGATAGTGATTGGATTGAATTGAATATAGTTTCAGTTTACAGAAACTAAAAAGACACTTATTTTATAAAAGATGAAGTCTTGAATGGAATGAAATTTTTCCATTTAATATCACTAAGCTGATAGTCTAAAGAAAATGGAATCCCTAGTGCAGAACTTGTATCTTTATGTAATTGACTAAAATAAATAGGGAATGACTTACAAAAGGGTATAGCTTACTTATTCCTGGGCCCATTCCCAGACTTGAATGGTTTTGAAAAAGTTTGGAAGTGTCACAATATGACTCAATAAAAAATAGTATCCTATATTTATGTGAAGACCACTCATGTGATAACCATTTTATTTTTTATTTATTTTTTTAACACCAAGTACATTTATTAGAAAAGAAGAAAGTTATGAAATACCCTCATATCTTTCCTTAAGAAATTAGAAATAAAAGACAGAATAAAGCCAAGAACAAATATAAGAAAATAATAAAGATCAGAAAACACAATCCCTTATCAAAATGCCAGCATCATTTTTCATAAAAATTAGCATTTTGATTCTTAAATTTCTGTAGAAATACAAAAGATTCAGAACTTTCTAAGTAACTTTGATAAAAGAACAAATACATTCTTCTATTCTGCCAACTGTAGTCTAACCGTTGTTATCATTATTCCTTTATATGAGGGAGGTAAATTCATAGTAGCTTGCCTATGGATTACAGTGTTAATATGCACAGAGGTAGAATTCAGACAAAGCTGTTTCCTGCTCCAGAGCCTTTACTTGATTATTTCACCACATCGTCTCTAAGGGCTTCCCCTTATATGCAGACTGGGAAGACGGCAGAGACTGGAAAAATCTGTCTAAAACCTAGAGAATTTTTTCCTGCTAACAGAATGTTGGGAAAATAAGTCTATCCATCCCCATCACACTTGTTCAAAAATAAATCAGCACTTTTTATTTGTGAGCCTACTGTTTTGGCAAGGATAAGGAATAAATTGCTTTTTTTGAAAAGTTTTAAAGGCAGATAAAAGTCTATGCTTTAAAATCCATGTTCACCAACACCCACTTACAACCAGCCTTGAAACTCTGTGAAGGGCCCATTAGGATTGCAGGCAGCACTGCTGCAAACAGCTGCTCATTATGAGCCACAGCACCAAAGCACCATCAAGAGTCTGTGATATATTAAAATAAATTCTTGTCTCCCTGACCCATGACATATTCGGTCATCCAAGAGGATGGCTCCTGGGAAATATCTCAACAAGCTAAATGAAAAACCAGTTTCAAGATCAAGCTGTTACAAATGGGAAACTTCCTATTATTTCAATGTATATTACACTACATGACTGAACATTTTTTATTGATTCACAGTCCTGTTAGTCAGGAATTCCTGATTGCATAATCCTCACTGATCTGTGGTCCTTGGGAATGACAGCTAACACTGGCAGCTGACTGTTGGAGAAGTACAATGAACACAGCAATGCTTCCTCTTCTCTTACATTATTCATGTAAGTATGCCAATTCACGAATGGCCATGTCGGAGCACCTATTAACTCTCGGTGCTCAGAAACAAGAATTGAGAATCAAAGTTTTAGCAAAAGTACAAGTATAACATTATGTGAAAATATCAATGATTTTAGATATTTCATTACCTTTAAATTTTAATTTTGAGAAAGATAGGGTAACTTCCAAGAGAATTTCGCTTCCAGGGTCCTATAAGAATATGTATAACTCATCTTTAAAATATCTGTGTTGTTTGTAATAGCTAAACCTTGGAAGCAACCCAAATGCCTAACAGTCAATGAGTTGATAAAAATAAAGTGATACATACATTTATATATATATATATATATATATATATATTTTACTCAGCCATAAAGAAAGATAAAATTGAGACTTTTATAGCTAAATGGATGGACCTTGAGACCATAATCATAAATGAAATCACACACATGTGCAAACCTCTCATTTTCTCTCTGGTGTGAGAAACTGAAAATGTAAATACGAACAAAAATGCACTTAAACAAAAATACTATGAAATACAAAGAAATGTTCAAAAGGAAAAGGGAACTAGGCAGTGGGAAAGATGGAAAGGAAGGAAGGGAAGGAAAACAATGAGAAAGGAGGGATAAAATGAAAACTGATCTTTGTGAACAGGGAGGGGAAAGATTAAAAGGTGAGGACGGGAATGGAGAAAAGAATCAAGATACATACATACACAAATTCTCTATAATTAATGTGGCAATTCTGTATACTTAAATTGTACCAATAAACTTCAATAAGCTAAAAAATTAAACACATAAAATATCTGTTCTTTACATAAGTGGTTAAACCACCCAGGTCATTTAGGGCAACTTCTTAAACTAACCATTTATTTTGTTTTATTTTATTTTGTTTTATTTTATTTTATTTTTTCCATGTAACTTTCAACCAACAATTCAGTATTGCTGTTCATATTTTGTTTTATTTTGTTTTGAGACAGGATTTCTCTCTGTAATCCAGTCTGGCCATGAACTCCGTATGTAGCCTATGCTGGCCTTGAACTCACAGCAATCCTCCTGCCTCAGTCTCCTGAGTGCTGGGATTACAGGTATGGACTACCATGCCCAGCCTGTCTATATTATTTTTAAATTGTGGAATATATGTTATAAAATTCTCCCTCCCATTCTGGTACCGATCTTATGAATTTTACTCACTGCCATGGTCATCATTTTAATTGTTATATGTACATTAAATTGCTTCATGTATTTGAAAGCACTGAAAGGTTTTCCCCATTTTTACTCATAAAAGTACCATATTTACATGATGTTCAAAGTATCATTCTCTTCCCTTTAAACATGATGATGTAGTTTTGAAGCCACTTTATACCACTGTACAGACCATTTCTTCATTTTGTATCACAGCTGCATCATGCCCCATTGGAGTATACCACAATTAACTGAGCCAGTCCCAACTGATGGGTAATATAACTCATTCCAGTGTTTTGATATTGCAAATTATGCTATAAATGTGTACTTGTATGTACAGGAATGTCTGCAGAAAATATTTCTAAAAGCAAAATTTCTAGGTCAGAGATACATTTACTCATAATTTTGGTAGATATTATCAAATTACTCTTCATAGGTATTTTACCAATAAATGTTTCTCTCAGCAATGTGCGAGAGTTCCTGTTTGTCCATCATCTTGGAGTGTGTTATTCAAGCTTTCTCATATTCCTAAACCTTTGAGAGGTGAAAATGAGATCTCAATGTAATTATCATTTGTATTTTTCATTGTGAGAACAACATTTTGTTACTTAAAAGTCATTTGTATTTCCTTTTCTGTAAATTGAGTGTTCGTATTCTGTGCTTTTTTTTTTTTAACCAGTGGTTGTTTTTTCCTGTCTTTAGGAGCATCGGTGTTAGCTAGGTGATATGAGAGCTGCTCACATTTTGTCCACTTTTCCTCCTTGCCTCAATTTGTTCGTTCATTCCTTCCTTCTTTCTTTCCCTCCCTAATGATTCCTCTCTTTGTTTTAACATCTAGAAATAAATCTGCTTTTTTTATGAACTGGATTTCTCTAAATCACTTTGCTTTCCCATATAAAGGCAGAACTCTTTGAGTCTTTTCCACTTCTTTCAAGTTTTTAATTTCACTCTTGATTATTGTATCCATTTGGAATTTACTCTGTTGTATGATATGAAGTGTTTATTCACCTTATGGTCTTTCCCAAAAGGATATCCATTTTTTGTGTATGCACTTTGTGTTGACTAGTCCGTCTTTACCACTGTAATTTGAGAAATAATTATTATCATTATCACACACAAATTTATCCACGTGTGGGGTTCATTTTTAAAGTTGCTATTCTTTCCAATTTGTCTGTTCATGTGTAGATTTAAATGCTTTTCATTATAGTTGTTTAGTAATTTAACTGAATTTATTATTGGGGAAGTTCACTCATGGCTTTCTTTGTCAAACACTATATTTTTGACAAAGAAACCAGAGAGGGTTCCTTTCCTATCTATGTATCTAGCTCTCTATCTACCTATGTAAAGACAGAGACTATATATATATATATATATATATATATATATATATATATACACATAGTGTTGTCAAACCTCTCTAATTTTTCACTTTCCCTTATCTCAAAGATGAGGATGAAAACAATAACAATAAAGCAAACACAATGTTATTGGCATCTCGTAAATGTTGTAAATGTATATGATAGTTTCAGGAAAACTAACATCTTTATAATACTTAGCTCTCCAATCCTAGAAACATTATTTGCTTTACATATATTTTTCCTCTTTTGCATTCTTTGGTAGTGACTTAAAATTTTACTAACAGAGTTTATGCATTTATTATGTATAAATTTCAGGTTTTATTGCTTCTTTTTGCTATTTGAAGTAAGATTTTACTTCCACCGTATCTTCTAGTATCTGGAGTATATAGTATCTTTTTTTATACATTGTTATTTTTTACTGCTTAATTTGTTTTGAAAACTCAATAATTGTACTGCATTTTTAGATGAAATTCTTACATTTTACAGATATACCATCACGTCTTCTAGTTATAATTTCTCTCACTTGCCTGAATGTCTTGACTTTTACCTTCCGTATAATATTAAAAGAAAGTAATATGACAGAGATTCTTGTTTTTATTTTTGAACATTGTGTCAGCTTTATTTGTACAGATTCTGATGTGCAGTATTACATTAATTTTCTTTCCCACAGATTCTAAATTGTGGTATTGTTTCTACTTTGAATCAAGAGCTTAAAATAGTATAGTTTTATGGCAATTTTGTTTTAGTTTAATATTTCAAAATTTTTGTAGAGCTAGTTTGCAGTTTCACAGGTAACAAGCATTTATATGTTCATGTAACAACCACTGAAACAAAATATCAAAAAAATACCATAGCCACTTAAAGGTACCCTTGTGCTACCCTTTACAGTGCTAGCTCCCCCATACCAGTAATCCCTGACAGTCATTGGTATATTTTCCATTTGTGATTTGTATTTCTTTTATTGTAAAATAAATTAAATATGTAATATGTACCCTTTAAAGACAACATTTTCACTAAACGATGTTTTTTAAATTCATTATAATCTCTGCATATATCACTATTTCCTTCTTTGTAAAGCTGCACAGTTTGCATTTCATGGATATACCAAAGATTGTTTGTCCAAGCAATCTGCAAGGTTACTTGTAAATTTTAGCTATAGTAAATAAAGCCAATAAAACACTAGAGTACTGGCTTTGTGTGAATTTAAGTTTGCATATCTCAAGGATAAATATCCAAGAATGGAATTGCTGGGTTACATGATAAACATATGCTCAACTTTGTAAGAAACTGCATATATTAGTTAGGAGTCTCCAGAGAAACAAATCCAACAAGATGTGTGTGGTGGCAGGGGGGCAGTGTAGAGAGATTGCTTTATTATGACGAATTGACTTACTACTGTGGAAGACAAGAAAGTCAGATCCTGAGTTTTGCAGACTGGAGAAAGAAATTACGGTTTGAGTTCAAAGGCTATCAGTTGACAGAATGCCTTTATCTTCTTGGGAAGTTGGCCTCTGTTCCATTAAGGACTTCAAACAATTGGATGAGTTTCACCCACATTGTAGAGGACAATATGCCTTATCCATGTCTACAAATTCCCACCCATTTAAATATATATTTTATCAAGGAAATGCACTCACAGAATCATCTATGGTGTTTCGTCAAATATAGAGGCACTGTGGGTGAGTGAAATTGACAGTGAATTAACTATCCATCACTCATCATTGTGGCCATATTATTTTTTCATTGTCAGAAACAGAACCAAAAGGGTGTGTGTGTGTGTGTGTGTGTGTGTGTGTGTGTGCGCGCGCGCGTGCGCTCATGAGAGAGAGACACCCAGAGAGAGAGAGTAATCTTGTTTTACTTCCTTGTAGCAATTAATATTGCCAATGATGTTACTTTAATAAGTACGTGGTGATTGAAATTTGCCTTTATAGTAGCTAGATACTAAAATTTTGGTGTAGTATCTGTTTTGGACTTTGTTTATTTGTTACTACTACATAATTTATTTTTTATAATTGACTTTTGATAGTTCTTTGTATATTCTAGACAGTCAGTTCTTAGATATGTGACTAAGAAATACTTTCTTGCAGTTTGTATTTTAATATTAATTTTCAAGTTTTTCTGGAAGGCTAAAAGTTTTACATTTTGAGGTATAAGTTTTATCTGTGCTTCCTTTTTTTTTTTTAATTGTAACTTCGGTGTCACTGTAAAAAACTCTTTGCTTAACCCCAAGTGTGTCAGTTAGCTTTCTGTCACTGTGATGAAATACTTGAGGAAATCAACATAAATGAGGAAAGGTGTGTTTTGACTCCTGGTTTGAAAGGTTTCAGTCCATGGTCAACTGGCTCCATTGCTTTAGGCATGAAGTGAAGAAGAAGCATCATGGTGGAAAGGTATAGTGAAAGAAAACTGCTCATTTCCTGGCAGCCTGGAGGAGATAGAGAGGAACAGCTTCTGCTGTAGGGTTTCTTTTTCTATCACTTGTATTCCAACCAGGCTCACAACCTATGAGATTGTGTTCTCCCCATTCAGGTAGGGTTCCTCCTCAATTTGCTGTTTCATGTGCCAAAAATTTCAAGATACACTCAGAAATGGGCTGTGCTAATTTCCTATGTGTTTGTCAGTCCAATAAGGATGATCATAAAGATTAATTATCAAACAAGTTCTTGAAAATATACACTTACTTTTCTGAATAGTGTATAGGTTACATTCAAAAGTATAGTTTATTTTGAATAAATCTTTGTACAATGTATGAGATTTGTATGCAAATTCATCTTTTGAAAATGAATGACTAACTGTTAAAACACAGTTTACTGAAGAATAGAAACATTTTTCCATTGGGTTTATTTTTAGGTGCTAATTATCTTTTTTATTAACATCTGTTTATATTTTTGCTAATACTAAAACTTCATTTACTTGTCTTGGTTTGGTTGCTGTAACTTCATAACAATTCTTAAAAGTGAGTGATTTATTTTTCCAATTTTGTTTTTGTCTTTTGAATAGTTATTCTATTTCCTTTGCCCCTTCATTCAAACTCGTAGCTTGCCTTTATCATACATTGTAGCTATATTTGTCTAATCCTTATCTCCATGTAATTTTCTGTTTTCTTATGTCTCTACCTTTGCTTGAGGTATTTTGTATACTAAGATATCCTTCTCTGCTATTTGTTATCAAAGTTCTACCCATGTGTCAAAATATAAATGAAATGTTGGAAGTGTTTGACTCTATATTTCTTGCTATAATATAGCATTCAATGACATGAATCATGAAACATGGCACAGAGAAGATAAAAGAATCAGAGAATCAATCTAGTGTTATTGTGGAATTTCTGGCCAGATTATGAGAGGTTGAAGCATTGCTTTGCTCTGTGGAGGTCCAGTCAACTTTATCTCAGAAATTCCTTACTAATAAGATGAATGAAGGGATGGGAATTCTTCTAAAGACATGTTTCCATTTCTGAGGGGAAAAAATTAGAATTCACAATGGGGGCTAAAAGTAGTATTTAAGGACAATGTATTCTTTTGAAGTATACTGTCCAGCCAGATGACAATTTGTTTCCTATAACAGTTGGCATTTTGACGTCACCAAATTCATTAAAACTTCTTGAAATACCCCATGGTAAGGTCAGTGTCAGACTTTGGGTTCTTTTTCCTAAGAATTAAGCAGAGAAAGTTGTATTCACTTCATTCCCCATTCAAAGAGAAAGGAAAGGGAGCTAGCAGGTCCAGAGTATTAATCTGTAAATACTTTATACAATTATCGTACAAGTATTGTTTCATTCCGCCCTTAAAACCAAACTTGACAACCAAGATAGATGTTATTATCAGCATTTTGTAGATGGATAAAATAAATTTTGGGGATCTGATTTAGGCTACTTTGGCCTGTTAGTTAAAACAGAAACTGTGCAACCAGGGCCACTTGCTGGCAGAGAGAAGCATTTGTGGGTGGCATATGGAATGTGGAACACATTATTAGGGACTCCATGTGGTGACATCATTGAACTCTGAGGGTTGTAAATTGTGAAGTGTGTTTTCATGTTTACAGAATCCTTCTAGGTTAATAAATAATTAGGTTTATATTTTGAGTTCAGTTTTGCTCAGTTTATTTATAAAACACTCTTGTTTCTTTGTTAAATTTTCATGACATTTCCTTGAAGGAAATTTGGAACAGACCAGGAAAATTTATTTCCCTGCAGTGGAGAAAGTGTCTGAGAAGACTGTTAACAGCACAAAGAGGAGCAGAGAAAAGGAAACCAGGGTTATCACAGCAGGCTAAAGTACTACTGTATCAAATGATTAATAAGGAATTATGTTTTTTTAAGTTTTGTGGTATACACTTAAGGTATACAATATGACCTTTTGATATACTTTTAAAAAAATTAGCCGGGCGTGGTGGCTCACGCCTTTAATCCTAGCACTCGGGAGGCTGAGGTAGGAAGAGCGTTGTGAGTTCGAGACCGGCTTGGGTTACAACGTGAGCGCAAGGCCGGCCCGAGCTACATAGTGCGACCCTGCCTCAAAAAACTAGGGCTGGGAGTTTGGCTCAACAGCTTAAATGCCTGTCTGGCAGGCACAAGGCTGTGAGTTTGATTCCCGGTGCTGAAAAAAAAATTATTTGTATTAGTACATGCTTTCAATACATAATATTCACGTTTATCATAGGGAGTCGATACATGTACATAACCCATCTTAATTATGTTTTATCCCATTCCCCTCCTCTCTCCTTTCCCTTTCAGCTCTTGGTCCACTTTCCTTTTGCAAAGATTTATTTGTTTCCTATTATCTATCTTTTAGTCTTATCTTTACTTTGGGCTTCTCATATAAAAACTCATATGTGAGCTTCTGTGTCTGATTTATTTATTTAACATTTATCTTGATATACATAATAAAGTGATTATTGCAGTCAAGAAAACTGACATATCCAATATCCCATATGGTTACTTTTCTTTTTGTATACATGTGGGGTAAGAGTACCTAAAAATCTACTCCCTTGGAAAATTAAAAATATAAATTTCAATATTATTAATGATAGTCCTTGTGTTATATATTAGATATCTAAACTTATTTATTTTGTACAACTGCAACTATATACCTCTTGCACTCTGTTTTTTCATCATTCCCCCACCCTGCCTTGGTACCTACTATTTCACTCTTTTTTGGGGGGTTTTACAAATATATGAGATTATACAATAGTTTTTCTGTTGTATTTTGTTCATTTTACTTAGCATGATGTCCTGTAGTTTCATCCACAGTGTCACAAATGGCAGGATCTCCTTCTTTCTTAAGGATGAACAATGTTATACTCTGTCATAATTTTGGTACTTGTTCACTGATGAACATTTGGCATGTCCATATCTTAGCCACTGTGAATCATACTGCAATAAACACAACAGTGCCAGCCAGTCTTAACAGCACATACTTGTAATCCTAGCACCTGAGAGGCCGAGGCAGGAGTATTGCCATGAGTTTGAGGCCATTCTTGGCTCCATAGTGAGTTCAATATCAACCTGGATTGCATAGCAACCCTGTCTCCAAAAAAGCCAACCCCTCAGCCAAAAACAGAGAATAGTTCTGATATTTCTCCATTTGCTTTGGGTTTATATGGGGAAGAGGGATTACTGAGTTATTCGGTAGTTTTATTTTTAAATTCTTTAGGAACCTTCATATTGTTTTCCATTATGTCTGCATCGATCTGTATTTCCATTAGCAGTGCAAAGATGTTTTCTTTTCTCTATGTCCATGTATTTCTTGCCTTTTATTAAAAGCCTTCCAAGTAGGAAGAAGATAATGTTTATTATTTTTACTTGAAATTTCCTTATAATTAGTGATGTTGAAAACTTTTCATGTACTTATCCATTTTTATATCATCTTTAGAAAAATTTTTACTTGGGTCTCTTTTATTTGGACTGTATTTTTGTTATTAACTTGTAAGGAGAGTAATTCCTCAGTTCACGAACAATTCTGTGAATAATTCCATTTGTGAAGAGAAGTACTTGGGAAAATTTTGATTCCCTGAGCAAACTGCATTGGGTGAAGAAGATGACCACAACTATCTTCCACCTCAACACTAACAGGACCATCTTCCCCAGAATCATGGAATAAATTAAGTGCATGAATTGAGGTACCACTGTATTCTTTACATACCTTGCCTATTAACTATTTACCAGATACGTGGTTTACTTATATATTCACTCATCTCATAGGTTGCTTTTCATTTTGTTGATGGCTTCCTTGACTGTACTGAGCCTTCATATTTTGATGTAATCTCACTTGTTGGCCAAAGTTTGCAACAGCAAGCAGAAACACAGAAACAACATCCAGGATTTAGAGTCATATTTATTTTATGTCAATGGGCACTGATTAGAATAATTCCCAAATATCAGGCTTTGATCCTTGGTAGATTTTGGCTTATATGGGATAAGCAAACAGGAAATACAGAAGCAGGGTAATTGGCAGTTATTGATTGGTTCTTACAATAAGCATCATAGTAACCAGCTATGCATTACATAGACCACCTGTTTCTAGAGACAGAAGTAACAGGAACTCTAACAGGAACTATTACTTGGGCAACTGAAGAATACTGACTGGGGGAGAGGTTTCTGTACACTTTGAGTGTCTTATCCAAAAAAGAAAAATATTTCTAAGACCATTATCAAGGAGCTTTTCTCCTGCTTTATTATTATTATTACTATTACTATTACTATTATTATTATTACTGTGTGCGTATTAAGGTTGGGGGTCTTACATTTCAGTCTTTCATCTATTTTAAGATGTTGAGTTGATTTTGTGTACTGTGTAAGATAAGGGTTAGATTTCATGTGGATATCCCATTTTCTCCAAGCCATTTCCCTTTTGTGGCTTCTTGGTACCTTCATCAAATTAACTTGGATATGCATCCTTGAGTTTATTTCTGGGCTCCCTACTCTGTTTCATTGGTCTGTGTGGCTATTCTTACACCAGTAGCAAACTCTTGACTACTACGTCTTTGTAGCAGGTTTTAAGATCAGGTAGTGTGATGCTTCCAGATTTGTTCTTTCAGCTTGGCCTTATTTGGAGTTATTATTATTATTTTTTTGGTAGTTCCATATGATTTTTGGGAGTTTTTTTCTATGTTTATAAAAAATGTGTTTGGAATTTTTGTAAGGATTACAATGATCTATAGATTACTTTGGGTAGTATGGACATTTTAACAAGATTAATTTTTCCCATATATAACATGTAGTATCTTTCCATTTATTTATATCTTCAATTTTTTCACTTTTTCATAGTGTTCAGTGTATAAATCTTTGACTTCATTGGTTAAACTTATTCCTAAGTACTGTTACAGTTATTATAAGTGAGATTCTTTTCTTTATTTCTTTTTAGATAGTCCATTGTTAGTACACAATTGTGCTACTGATTTTTGTATGGTGATCTTGTATCCTAAGCTGTACTCAATTTGTCACTTTGAATAGTGTGGTTTTTTTGAGGTCTTGGGGTTTCTTTGTATAAAATCATGTCATGTGTTATCAGAAATGGTCTGACTTCTTTCTGATTTGGATGCCTTTTACTTCTTTCTCTTGTGTAATTGTTATAGCTTGGGCATCTAGTACTATGTTTAACGGAAGTGGTGAGAGTAGATACCCTTGACTTGTTTCTGATTTTAAGGGACAGACATTCAACTATTCGCCACTGAGTGTAATGTTAGCTATGATTTTTAAAAAAGTTTTATCTACTTTTTAATGCTCATATTTGTATCTTTAAAGTAGTCTAGATTAATTTAGAAGGTAAAGACAAAATTCACTAAGGTTTTTGATAACTTTCAATTTGGAAAGTTGGAATAATCTTAATTCCTGTAGTTCTGTTTACTAATAGAAGTACATACTTATTACTATTGCTCCTAGGTCTATGAGGTAGAGACCTTGTTTGTACATTCCTCAGATCTTTCTTTAACTTTTTTCATCCTATGCATTATGCCTTCATACAGGTGAATAGCTTTATGAATGCCAAAGTGACCCCTCTGCCTGAATTATTCCTTCTATGGAGCCCTTCAAGTTTTATTCTCAAATCTAAAATTCCTGTAATCAGGAGAATTTTAATTCATAGTATTCTTTTACCTAGAAAGAGACTTTGCCTTTCAGAGATTCACAGACTCTTTTCCAGGCTGTAATAATATCCTGGATATACTGGAACAACCCACCATGATAGGTAGAAACTGAAATTTCTATGGGGTTTACAGTCATTTAGGGAAGTGTAGCTTAAGATACTTATATGTAGGAATAATTAGAGTTTGATTTTTTAAAAAATGCAAATAGTTTTGTGGTTGCTATGGAATTGAAGAACTGCAAAAGAGACAATAGAATATTGTGCTTTGAGAAGTATGCTGTGGGTAATGAATTAGACCAACTTATTAGTCTTTGAAAGATAGGGAAAAACAGAAATCTCCTCTTAATAAGTTTTTTCATGTATAATGTCTGATTAACATTTCATAAATAAACTGAACCATGACAGATTGCAATGTGTTTTTATATTATACTTCTCATTCTTCATTTCTCAGCCAAATCCCATCCTCCGGGTAGTTTTTCCTAACCTTAGAGTCTGAATTAGGTGGATCTTCTTTAGTAGTCTTTATTTCCTGCCATACTACTTATAATGTAATATTTGAATCCTCTTAGAATTGCTTTTTTTTCCAATAGCCTATCATTTTTATAAAGCATAGACACATGTTTATTTTGTTAGGTACTGCATATCATCCAAAATCTGTCATGGCACACAATAGACAGTCTAAATATTTTGAGATGGAGAAAGAATTAAATGAAAAGAAACATGATTATGTTATATAATAATCACTCAATACCGAAAGTCTTTTGATTCTGATGGCTATACAGGTGATTACTTGATAAATATTGAGCCCTTACTTACGTGTAAGAGCGCTGGATTACAACACAGATATAACCTGACTATATCCTTACTCTGAAGATGCAGAAACTCTAGATAGTGTACTAGAAGTACAGTGGAAAGAGAAAATTAAAATTTAATCTCTACTTTCTTCAAATTGTGTACTTTAGTTTGCTAATTAACTTGTAATATAGGATATTTCACCTTCCATGTTTAATTTTTAATACTTGACCATCACGTAAAACTGTTGGGCCTGCACCATCCAAGTCAAGCTTCAGGGATGTCTTTGTGGCAACATTTACAGCCAAGAGAGGATTCTTAAAGGAAACAAACACCTCTCTAAGACACACTTTGAAAGTGACTATAATTGGCTTACTCCCAAGCATTTACAGGAGGATTGATGGACAGTCTACAAGGGACCAGGGATATAGCTCAGTGGCACAGCACATGCCTGGCAAGGACAAGGTCCTGCGTTTGATTCTAGGTACCAAAAACGAAAAAAGAAACAAACAAAAAGCAAAGTTAATAAAAGGACAGTGTGCAAGACCATGGTATGTGTGCATTGCATCAAATTTTGTGAACAGTTTGTTGGAATTTGTAAAAAGGTCAAAGAATTATGTTAAGTAACTGAAACCTTGCATAAAGGAATCCATTTCTTATTGTATACTGTTGTGAATTTATTAGTTCATTAGAATTATAAATTTTTAGTCTTAGACTGTACTCAAACAAATTTATAACTCCTGCAGGCCAACGGTGCATCCCACTCACTTCTATGTTCTCTATGATATATTCCTGGTGGTCATCCTATTGTCTGGGCTCATAGAAGGCACAAATAGTTTAAATTCAAAGCTTATCACATGGTTATTTACTTATTGTCTTCAGTGTTTTTGCTTTTTTTTTTTATACTTTTCAAGGTACTATTTCAACATGTTTCTATTTCCATAATTGCAACCTGAAGCAGTGAAATACTGGACTCATATTTCTTGATTCCCTCCTGTGTCATTCTGTGTAACTTCACCCCCTTAACCTTCAAACCAGTCTTATGTAAAAACTATTATAAGTAAACACTATTGTGTATGTAATGTAATTCACCCTTAGGGAGTTAGAGTGACTTGCCCAAGGAGACACAACTAGCAAGACACAGAATGCAATGTCACACTCAGTAGTCTGGTTTTAAATTTTGTGGTGTTTTTCTGGTGCACCTACAGATGCACCTTGCAATTACATTACTTGCTGTTTACTATGAATGTGCAAAATCATTCTACCCTTTTGAATCTATTTTCTTTATTTAATGAGGATAATTATATTAACTTAATTACTCATATTAATTACCCAATTTATAAATATTATCCTTAATCCTCATTACAGTCTTGACATAACCATTAACAATCTCATCATATAGACGAGGAACCACTTTTCAGAAATGTTAGGCTACTGGCCAGGAGTCTTACCAATAGTAATTCTAGAACTGGGATTTGAGCCCAGTCATATCTGATTCACACTGATTTAAAGCAAGATTGTAAGCATTTTTATGGCTTTGTGTGCTATGGATCTGTTCTTTAACTTTTCAATTGTGCCTTTAGAGCTTCAAAACAACCACAGATGAATGCAAATAAATGAGTTTGGCTGTGTTCCAACATAATCTATTTATGGAAACTGAAATTTAAATTTCATGTAATTGTTCCGTGTCACAAGAAATTATTCTCCTTTCTATTTTTTCAACCTTTAATAACGTTAATCAAACCTTAACCTTTAGCCAGTCAATCAAAGGTAATAACATCTGTGTAAAGATATGTTAATAGCATATCAGTATCCTTGATACAATGTGATAAGAATGGCACTTTATACCAATGGGCTTCTCCCCAGAGCGTATATACTTTGTCTAACAATGAGAACATCAGAGTCAAACTGAAGGACTTTCTATAAAATGCCTGGTCAGTTTCTCGGCACAGTTTGTCAAGTTTATTAAAAAGGAAACTCTTAGCCAATAGGTACCAAAAGGGATGTGACGACTAAATGTAATATAATACCCTACATGAAATTCTAGCATAAATAGAGAATATCAAGAAAACACTAGGTTGAGGGAATAGCTCAGGGACATAGTGCCTGCCTGACAAATGTGAGGCCCTGAGTTTGATTCCTGGTACCAAAAAAAAAAAAAAACACAAACAAACAAACAAACAAAAAAACTAAGAACCTTAGGAGGAAGTACCTGTATGCTACATAATGGCATGATGTGTCCATCAATGATAGATTGTATATGCAATAATTGTCCTAATAGAATATAATGAAGCAGAAAAATTCCTGTTGCCTAATGATGTCATAGCATAACACATTACTCTTGTGTTTGTGATCTTGCTAGTGCAAATGAAGCTGTTTAAATATGTATAGATATAAAAATGTCATTGAGTTACAATAGCCTACAGATTTCATTACAGTAATGTGCCTAAGCACAACAGGATGTACCACATAGTCTAGATCAGTGGTGGCAAACCTATGGCACACATGTTATTTTACTTATTAGTTGTTTATTCTAAACTGAAATCTCTTATTTATTGTTTTTTTCTAAACTGAAACCTCAGTATTCAGGGTTAATTACAGTGCTGGCACTTGGAAATAAATATGTGGGTCTCTAAAAGGTTCACCATCATTGGCCTAGGTGTAGAGTAGAATAGACCACCTCCATTTGTATAACTGTACTGTATTGTATTCATGGCAATGTCAAATTGTCAAATGAAGCATTTCTCAAAATGTGCTCCTATTGTTAAACAATGCATGATTATAGATTTTGGACAAAATGCACCAATATTGGTTCATCAGTTGTGTCAGTAGTACTGTAATTTAAGGTGGTAACAATGAGTGAATCCAGGTTTGGGGACTATGGGACTCTTCTATGATATTCTTGCAACTTTTCTAGTAAATCTAAGAATATCCTAAAAATAAAAATATTCATTGATTTTATATAGATAGATATAGCTATAAAGAATCTTATTTTCAAATTAAAACAAAAATATCACTATCCTCTTTATTGTGTTGTTCAAAGGAGATTATGTACACAAAACCACTTTGTAACTTGTGAGTTCTTAACATTTTGGCTTTATTTATGTGTCTAGTATATGTTTGTTTCATCTCACAAACTTTTAGTGAGCTGACAACCATGTACTAGAAATTTTGCCAAATTTTGCTTAGCAAAAGTACCAAGGACACAAGCCCTGTCTTGAGGAGCTGAAAATTTAGAAGAGTATTTAGATCTTTATATTAATGGTCACATTGTTGCCAGATAGTGTTACTCAATGTATATGTTTGCAAGCAAAAATTCATGTTGAAGGAGACAGAGAGGAATTGTTTCATCAAGAGAAGAGAATATTTCAGAAGAAAAAGTAATCTTGAACTGTGTCTTAAATTATGAGCTCATAGGAATATAAAGGTTGAAAGATAATAGTGGAGCTTGAGGGAACTTGGACAATTGAGGAAAAGAGAAAAACCTAAACAAAAGGTTAGACACGTGAAGGATCATGGCATGTTTTGAGGTTTCTTATGCCTAGGACACATGCTATTATGATATTTTCTAAACCCTCAGTTCAGATCAAACAAGACACTTGCTCTTAACACACACGAATTCATTTATTTCTTATTGTCTGCTATGTCTTTAAAGTGTACCTCTGTTATGGACTGAATTGTTTCTATCCCAAAATTCACATAAAATTGTAATTTCTCTTATGTCATAATGTGATTACATTTGGAAATAGGGTCTTTACGCAGGTAATTAAATTAGAATTACATCATTAGGGTGAGCAGTAATTCGACATGACTGCTGCCCTTAGAGGAAGAGGAAATTTGTACTCAGGTACAGAAGAAGGCAATCCTGATGCTATCTTGAGCTCAGACTTGTTCTCCAGAATAGCGAGAAAAGACATTTCTATTGTTTAAGCATTCTGGTATGTGGTGCTTTGTTATGGCACTGGGCAGAACTTATCCATAGTGAGATGCTTTATTGTAAAGATGATGAATTCAGCTTTGAATCAATTTAGTTCTGTATCTTCTGGGACTGCCAGAAATTTCAAAACTGAATTTGGAAGACAGAAGTGAGCTCAGTAAATGTGTTCAGTGTATTTCCAAGTGAAAAGGATTTGGGTAGAAGCTGAAGGTCTAAAATTTTATGAAATTATTCAGAGAGGGGCAAATTTTAACAACAAGAAGGCCCTGCCAGCCAGGGAGAAACAAGAAGGACCCCCCCTCCGCCACCAACAGCTGGCACTTGGACTGGGAGAGAAGAACCACCACCACACCACCCTCTGTCTTGGTTACTTTTTCTCATTACTGAGACAAAATACCTGATGCCCAAAATGAAGGAAGGAAAGGTTTATTTAGTGCAACTGATTTTGGAGGCTTCAGTCCATACTCAGCTGGCTCCAGGGCAGGGTGGGGTGGCTAAGGGGCAACCATTCATGGTTGCTGCAAGCCACAAGTGTGAAAAGGGCAAAAAAAGGGGGAAGGCACACCTCCTTCCCTCCCTTATGTTGTATGCGGGCCACCCACCCCTGCGGGTGCAGCACTCACAGGCCGTTCCTAGCGCTAGACAACAAAACAAATACTAGATTCAGCTGCCTCCATGACTGCATGAGACTTTGGGGGAACACTTAATCAAACCACAACACACCCATAGGCAACCAGCTGATTCTGAGGAATGCAGGCTGAGATGATAACAATCAAAGTAGGAAAACAACCTAACACTTGTATTGTTTGATTGACTTTGCAAGCCTAAAGCTGGTAATCTGAGCAACTATTTAGAGAATAACAATATGTAATTTAGTAACTTCTGTGGATTTCCTACTGTTTTATCACTGTTTTATTTTGTTTTGTTTTACTGTTTTATTCCAAAAAAAAAAAAAAAAAAAAAAAAACTAAGAAGGCCAAGGGTAAGTGCTGCGGACACCCCACAAATCTTTTTTTTTTTTTGTCACCATGTACTCTGTCCCTATTTCTTAGTGTGACTTCTTTGGCAGTGAGTTTTTCATGAACAAGAACTAAGGCAAGAGTGCATCCCAGCTACTTTACCAAGCTATTATTAAGTGACATACAGTGAGCTGGGTGAGGATTTTCCTAAATCAGTGGTTCTCCAGCTTGGGCACATAGCAGAAACTCTTTAAAAGGCCAATAAAATGCAGATTTCTGTATAGGTTTGGGGTAGGCCTTAGAGACCATTTCTAACAGGTGTCCAGGTACTGCAGGTACTGTTTGTCTGGGGATCGCACCTGAGAACAACTATTTTAAAGAGGTGTCCTTTGCTTTTCCACTAAACCATCTTAGTTGGGTTGGTGTGGTCTATTTGAGAATTTCCATCTTGAGTTTTCGTGCTGAACCTGTCAAAAATGGATTTTGCCTTTTGGGTTTATTCTGAGCCCAAACCAGAAATCTGTCTTGACAAGGTTTAAAGCAACTCACATTGGAGTCCCAAGGAAGCAAATATTCAGATTTTGTGGGTGTGCACATTCTTTCTTTTATATATTAATTTTTGTCTAAGAGAAAATGGACACAGAAAAGAAAAACAAAAAGCAAAAGAGACAAAGAACAACAACAACAAATCCAATATAATAACATTATAGGTTTACAAAGTAAGATGATTGGAATTTGACAGTGGTTGTAATATTGCATATTATTACCTTCAAAGGGGTTGTTTAGATTAACAGATATAGACATGTAAAATTGATACAATCATATGAGTATTAACTGTTCTCTTTCAATAACTAATGCATTTAGTAGTATAGTCATTTTAACTATCTTATATATACCTATATATAAGTTTATGTCTTTTTCCTTATCCCTTCCTTCTTTCCTCCTTTCCCCATATAATACCTCTTGTTATCTTCAAAATAACTGCCCATGCCATCAGGCACAACACAATCAAACAAAATAGTACAAGATAAAACCAATGAAAAGCAAAACAATGGAAGCAATACATAGTAAAACAACACTGATTGCTATAATGCCTCATGTTATCTTCTAAGCAGTTGCTTGTATCATCAGTCATAATACAATCAAACAAACCAAAATAGGATAAAATCACTCAAAACAAAACAATGAAAGCAATGTAGGGTTTCAAAGCAAGATGATCAGATATCAATAATGGCTACCATAATGTGTTTTGTAATCTTTGAAATAGCTGTGTATGCCATCAAATATAATAAAATTAGGCAAACTGAAATAGAATAAGACCAAACTAAACAGCTCAATGAAAACAACAGAGGACTCAAATCCCGATGATAGATTAACAATGGCCACTGCCTGCCCTTTTTAGACACTTCCTCCCCTTTCATTTTTACAATATGTATTATGTATTTTGAATCCTACTAACTCCTTTAGTTTTTTTGTACTAGGGAGATAACATGATGCTCACCCATGTGGCTCTGGGCCATTTCATCCATGAACATGATCTTAAATTGTATCCATTTACCTACAAGAGGCTTGAGGTTATTTTTCTTTATAGCTGAGTAGCTTTCCTTTGGATAAAAATGCCATATTTTTCTTGTCCACTATGTAACTAATGGGCAAGTAACCCCCACTTCTTTCTGATTCCCTGTCACATAGAGCATTTTTCTCTCTCTTTTGACTTTCAGTCTATGAATCCCCTTTAGAGTTTAACCTGTTTCTTGCATAAAGCATATTGGTGGATCCTGTCTCCTGATCCACTCTGCCTGTGTTGCTTTCCGTTGGTGGATTGAGGCCATCTACATTAATGGTTAAGGCCAACATGCACTGCCTCATCTCTGCCATGCCACTTTCCTGCAGTAGGCTGCCCACTTTTCCTCTCTACTCATTTGTTTGCCCTGCTCGGTGATATCCCTTTGCCACTGTTTCTGGAGCTGTGGTATCTTTTTTATCTCTCTCTAAAATGTCCTTCAGTATTCTTTGTAGGGTTGACTTGGTGGTCATAAATTCCTTCAGTTGTTCTTTATCATGGAAATATCTTGTTTCTCTGTTAATTTTGAAAGATAGTTTTGCAGAGTACATCAAGCTGGGCTGGAAGTTGTTTTCTTTCAGGGCTTGAAATACTTCACTCCAAGTTCTTCTTGACCTGATGGTTTGTGTTGAGAAGTCTGTCGTGATTCTGATGGATTTTCCTTTGTAGGTGATCATTTCTTTTGTCTCACAGCTTTTAATATTCTGTTCTTGTGTTGAACTTCTGGGATCTTGATTATTATATGTCTGGGTGTAGATTTATTTTGGTTATGGTTACCGGAGTTCTATATACTTCACTTATGTGACTGTCACTTCCTTTTTCCATGCTTGGAAAGTTTTCTAATATTATTTGTGTAAATAGGCTTTTAATTTCATTTGTGCTGACCCCTGCTTTTTCACTCACACCTTTTATTCTTAAGTTATCTTTCTTTGGGTTGTCCTGTAGCCATTTTATTGTTATATCCAGGTCCCTTGTTATTTTTAAGAGATCTTTCCTTTCACGATCACAGGCTACAAACCTGTCTTCTAGGTTTGAAAGTCTGTCTTTAGTTTCTTTCAAGTGGTTTTGTCAACTTTCATTGGGGTTTTTGATTTCTTGGTTATCTCTTTGAATCTGTTTCATGTATTCTAAATCTTTTTTGTATTGTTCATTCAAGGTTTCCCTCGTTTTCCTCATCTATGTCTCCTTTAGAGTTGCCTATCAGTCCTTTTATTATGGATGTGCGCAGCCACAAGGCTCAGCCTGAGCAACCTCCATGGTTTTGTGCCCAGCTAGGAGTCCCCAGCCCAACTCCAAGATGTCTCCCAGCCAATCCCTTTCTCTCGTGGGAGGGTAAAGACCTCTGCACACTCACCGTCAGTCAGTTCTCCAGGTCTGCTCCCTCTGTCCACTGCCACTCTCCTCCAATGCTGCCTCTCTTGGAAGAGGCCCCCGGGGTCACTGCTGCCATGGCACCTTGATCATGAGTCCCCAGGTTCCAGCAGGTCTTCTCACAGAGTGGGTCTGGCTCCAGGTAGAGGTGCCGCCAGCTACCACCTTCTTTGTTTAAGTGTTTCTTTTTACTCTTTCTGTGGGCTTCAATTCTCACTTTAGATTCTTCCTGGGTCTAGAGGATACACTTCCTTCCTTCTTGTCTTGCCCATGTTGATATATTCCGGCATCTGGATGGTATTTCTCAGGGAGGCTGTTTACTCTCCTGCTTACTGTTCTGCCATCTTGTTCTTCTCTCCACTCCACAAATCTAAATAACTGTTTACTCACAGGTTGTGGTGGGTTAACTAATGGTCATCTTGTAACATCCAGCTGAACTAAATCAGTGTAGTGCTAGCTGTGGAAGACCCACCAGAGAACTGATGCCAACAGCATAAATAAAGAGAACAAGAGGGGAAGATGGTCGGCTGTTGAATCTCTTGGAAAATCTTCTCATGCTGGTTTTCCAGATAGGAACTCTGCTTTTCTCATTGTTAGAGGAGCTCAGGACACTTTTGTTACTGAGGATGGCTCCAGTTCACTTTGGAGGAACTCTGGTTCTTACCTTGAGCATCACTTCCAAGCTTGCCTGGGGAGAATGGTACACTATTTATTCTCCTGGAGAACCTCATCACGTTGACTTTCCTGATATAAACTCAGTTGTTCTCATTATCAGAAGAGCTTGGGACCTTGCTGTAGCTGAGGATGGCTGCAGCTCTTTTCAGGGGAGCTCTGATCCATAGTTTGAGTGTCACTTCCTGGCTTGAGTAGAGATCCCTCAGCCTACTGGCCTAGATCGTTCATCTCACTGGTGCGGACTTTCTGGCTTCTGCCACTGACTTTTGGGGTTTTCCAGTGCAGTCTTTGATACAGACTTACATGACACATTGTAGTGGGCGCTAGTCTTCCAGTTGGACTTGTGGAGGATATTACTTGGCCTCTAGGTCTTCACTTGGACTTCTGCAGGACACTGCTGTGGGATCCATGTCCTCACCTGGATTCTTGGGGTCTCTAGTGTATGCACAGATCTCTTGCACTGTTTTGCATTTGACTCTTTAGGTCAATATTTTAAAATAATTCTATAAATTATGTGACCTGTGTTAGATTCTTTTCCTTGTAAATCCTGACTACAACACAGGTATACTTGCTAGTACCTTTTAAAACTTCCACTAAGAAAGTCATTCAGGGACATGTTACATTTTGGAGAGAAAAATCCTCTGTAAAATGAAACATATCTTGTGATTATCCTCAAAATAAACAATTTTTCCATTTGAGGCAATTTATCCCTGTGATCAACCAAAAACGTACTTGTTAAAGCCCTGTACAGAAACAGTCTGTGCTACCCCCCGACACCAAAAGAAGTAATAAGAGCAAAATAAAACTGTTTTAGAAGTAAATGTGAAGTACAAATTTAGATTATAGAAATCACAGGTCTTTATGTGCTAGAAGTGCCATGTTTGGAATATATCTAAATGCTGTAGTTTCCTTCAAACCTGAGAAACAGGAATATCTACAAAAGCTAGCTTGAAAAAAGAAGTGACAACTTCAAAGCTTTAGTCAAAAATAATAAAATGCCTGTGGTACTTAAAAAAACAAAGAAGAAAAAAGATTATATATATATTTATATATATGATAAATAATTATACTACAAATCTCTGTTCATCAAAAAGAATGGTTTGTGCTTTCATTGTTTGACCATTTTTTCATGACTATATCTTGCAATCAGAGGAACTATTTTGAAGATAACAATACACAATATATTAACCAGTGTTAATCTCCTGTTATATTGTTTTGAAAATCTGTATCATTGTTTTTGTTCTTTCTTTCATTTTAAAATAAAATGTTTAAAAATTGTAAGATATTTTCAACTCTAAATTCAGGTCAGTGTGTGTGTGTGTGTGTGTGTATGTGTACAGTAAATTTAATGCCAGATTTCTGTATGTTTTCTTATTTTAAAACATTGCTTAACAAGTAATTTGAGTGTCTCTTTTTTATCTCATTTGTACTGCCTTATGTATAAGATATGATGGTGAATGTATAAATTTAAAAAACTTATTACAGTAAAAGATACATTGCCATAAATTCCCCTCAAAATATTTCCACTCAAATTGAACATCTTTTGACACTTTATGAAACAGTTCTGGAAGCACTATTTTTGTGTCTTCCATTGGGTTACCATGGTTGCCTGGATGAATGTACTAAATAAATTCAAAACCTTTACTTTCCATAGTCCTTTTGCTTTTGGAGAAGTTGCTGAAGTTTCAGGATGCTAGATCCAGTAAATGAAGTGACTGAAAACACACTGCGATATGTTTTTCATGGGCCTGCCTTTACATTGGATGTAACTTGGCAGCAACTCTCACTGTTTTTATCATACCTCCTAAAGACACTCTTGAAAGGGGACTTCTGGAACTACCTCAGAAAGTGTCAAGAACAATGGGAGGAGTGTGTTTGAAGCACAGTCAGTGTATGTGGGGATATTTTGAGGGAGATTAATGGAAGTGTGTTTTTTACTGTAATAAATTATTTCTAATTTAAATATTCATTTTGTATTTTCATCACACTTCATTCATTCATTTATAGCTTTATAATATATATTAGAGATTATTAAATAAAAACATTTTTAGTTATGCAAAAAAGAAAGACCAAGGTTAAAATTGGCTCATTTAAGGTTTTTTAAATTTATTTTTAAGAGAATAAAATCAAACAAAATAAAAGAGAAAAAACCAATCCAAACAAAACATGAAAGTAATAAAAGATTTCCAAACAAGACAATAGGAAACAAACAATGGCTACTATAATGCCTCTTGTTATCTTCAAAACACTGCCCATATCATCAGATATAATAAAATCAAACAGAACAGAATAAAGCCAATCAAAATGAAACAATGAAAGCCATACAGGACTTCAAAACAAGATAATAGGAAATCAACAAAGCTACTGTATTATATCTTATTATCTTCAAAAAAACTGCCATCAAGTATAATAAAATCAAACCAAAGAAAACAGAATAAAAACAATCAAAACAAAACAATGAAAATGATACAGGACTTTAAAATGAGATAATAGGGAATTAATAATGACTACCACATTCTCTTTTTGGATGTTTCCTCTCCTTTTACTTTCACAATAACTCTTGTACACTTTGGATCCCACTAACTCCTTCAGTTTTTTGTACTAGGGAGACGTAATGTTCATTAATGTGAGTCTGAACCATCTCCTTCAAGACAACGATCACAAGTTGCATCCATTTACCTACAAGAGCCTCACGATTATTCTTTTTATAGTTTAGTAGCTTTCTATTGTATAAAAATGCCATATCTTTCTTTTCCATTCTGCAGTCAATGGGCAAGCTACCTTTTTTTTTTTTTCTGGTTCCCTGTCATATGGAACATTGTTTTCTCTCCTTTGACTTTCAGTCTATGAATTTTCTTTTGAGTTAATGTGTTTCTTGTATACCACATATTGCTGGATCTTGTTCTTGATCCACTCTGCCTGTATTTCTTTTTATGGTGAATTTAGGCCATCTACATTAATGACTACAACCAGCATGCACTGGTTCATCTCTGCCATGTTTTTTTTCCTGCTGTTTGCTCCCTATGTTTCCCTTCCATTCAATTGTCTGCCCTGCTTGGTGATCCTGCTTTGCTGCTGTTCCTGGGAACTTCTTTATCTCTCTCTAGAATATCCTTCAGTACTTTCTAGGGTTAGTTTGGTGGTCATGAATTCTTTCAGTTGTTCTTTGTCATGGAAGTATCTTATTTCTCCATTAATTTTGAAAGATAGTTTTACAGGGTACATCAGTCTGGGTTGGAAGTTGTTTTCTTTCAAGACTTGAAATACTTCACTCCAACTTCTTCACTCCAAATTGATGGTTTGTGTTGAGAAGTCTGTTGTGATTCTGATAGGTTTTCTTTTATAAGTGATCTGTTTCTTTTTGCTAACAGCCTTTCATATTCTATTCTTGTGCTGACTTTCTGGGATCTTGATTATTATATATCTAGATGTAGATTTATTTTGGTTACGGTCAGCTAGAGTTCTATATGCCTCACTTATCTGTGTGTCAGGTCATAATGCTTGGGAAGTTCTCTGCTATTATTTTTGTAAATAGTATCTTTATGTTATTTGTGTTGACTCCTGCTTTTCCACTGACATTTATCACTTTTAATTTGTGTGTGTGTGTGTGTGTGTCAGCTTGCAGTCAATGAATTGTTATTTCCTGGTCTCTTGTTATTTTTAAGAGATCTTTCCTTTCACAATAGCTAGCTGCCATCATGTCTTCAAGGTCTGAAGGTCTATCTTAAGTTTCTTTCAAGCAGTTTTGCTAAGTTTAAATGGAGTTTTTAATTTCCTGGATATCTCTTTGAGTTTGTTTCATGCATTCCAGTTCTTCTCTATATTGATCATTCAAAGCTTCCCTCATTCTCCTATGCTCCTCTGTCTTTTGTCTATGTTTTGTTTAGATATTTTCAGCAACCCTTTTTTATGTTTCTCATTTCTTCTTTTACCCAAGATATTATTTCTGATCTGATTTATTTTACAGTCTCATGAAGTAGTTTCTTTACTTCAGTTGCCATCATTCCAGAAATTTCAGGTGTATGACCTCCAGTTTCTTCCATGTCTAGGTCTCCTGGACTTGTTATGTTTGAGCTGGAGACCAGAGATTGCCTTTTGCTCCCTCATCTTGATATTTTCCTGGGATCCTCTGGAGGAGTGGGTTGTGGGGTCCAGGCATTTCCTGTGTTGGCTACTCATCCAGAATGTACATGGATGGATCAGGGACCTGGGTTTCTCCTAACCCAGTTCCCTAGAATGTGGTGAGGTACAAGCAAGCTTCTCTAGATACAGTTTCTCCAAGGCATAACTGACTTGTTCTCCAAACCCGTGCTGGCTATCTGGGGTAGAGTCCTGATGGTGCCCTGTGTGCATGTGGGGGCTGGACTGGTTGCTTCTCCTTGCCCATGTTTGTTACCCATGGGCACATTTAATGTTTATGAAAGCCTCCAGTGGTCAAATCAATTCAGGTAATCTTTGACCCTCTGTGAAGCCTACTTCCTCTGAAGTAGCCCACAATTTAATGGAGGCAACTAAGAGTGGGAACTCCAGTTTTCCATTCAGCTTCAAATATTTAAGCAAAATTCTCCTTGGATCTCACTGTGTTCATTAGTGAATCAATCACAATGTCCTATGTGCATATGATGTGCTCATTTTCCTAAGCAAGGTTAATGTGTCCCAATTTGATTTGGTTTCATATTGCTCATAATTTAAAGAGAAGAATATATGCAAATATCTGATATTCTATTAATAGTACATAAATTCTGAGTAGTTGAAAAACACATGTATATATGTATACACAAATTTATAAGTATGCATGCTTATATAAATTTATAAGACAATATGATATAGGCAAAAAATAAAACTTCAAGGCATTATTAATGCTATTTTATTCTTGTTAAATGGAAGACACAGTAAGTAGAAGGGGCAAAAGATAAGTAGTTGAGGATGTGTGGTGTTTTAATTTTGTAAATAGATTACTTTGGAAAAATAGTTTTCTGTAGAATCTTATGAAAATAAACAACCAGTTTGGATGTTTTGTGAAATATATTTTAAAATGTTCTAAAATCTCTGTTTTAGAAACAAGAAGTGGATAAGTATTAAATCCTACTCATTTATATAGAATATTGAAGTAATTCAAAGTTATAACAATTTCAATTTAAGTAACATTATTTGGTAGGGATGGTTAATTTGAGACAGTGGGAATATATTTCTCAGACTTGCATGTGCATACATGCATGCAGTATATGTGTGTGTGCCTGGGGTTCAGTCTGATGCAACTGGTTAGCACTGTATATAATCCACAGCAGTATTTTATAAGAGCAGTTGGATGTGGAAAGTTCCTCACACAGTATTTCTGTTTCTTTGTTTTTGTTTTTGTTTTCAGAAATACCCACAGTGTCTTTCTGTGGGATAATTCCTATTAAAAATGTTCTGGTATACTAGAAAATGGGAAAATTGTGATTTTTTTTCTTCTAGATGTCTATTTTTCTGCTATTTCCCTTTCCTATAGTTCTCTATCCTCCACAGTACATTGTCAAGCACATAATCTCCCCACTATAAGTGTTCCTTCTTCCTGGGACTCCAAAGTCTCTATACCTTTACTAATGGTAACTTTTAGTGTGAACAACACACTCAAAGACCTAGAAAGGGCACTGAAGCTACAGTAAGGTGCTTTCTCTTTGCCTTACATTGGTGAGTAAGAGGCAGCAAACTTGTGCCCTGGCAAAACCCTTATAATCAGGTAGTCTGAGACCTAGACCAAGAGTTCAGGGATTTTCTTTTTCTAAGCCCTTTTCACAGAAGTTTCCTTTTATATGACTCACATTATATGACCCACAGTTTTTAAATATGTATACTTCTGAGCTAAAATTCATGTATTTTTGGCATAATTATTTCTATCCTGCATTCTAGCAATGGGCTTTCTGATAGGATGAATCCTACCATACTTAACTCTCTTCCTATTTCTCTGCTTGAACATTATATAATAATAGAAATATAATTATAATGATATATTCTTAGTGCTCACCAAATGTATTCCATTAAACATTTTATATTCATATCTTGCTTTCATTTTTACATAACTCTATGGAGTAGATAATATTTTTCACTTATTTATTTATATCAAGGAGGTTCGGAGAAGCTAAACAATCTTTCTGAAATTATACTGTTGTTTAATAATGGAAATATGACTGAACTCAGTTCATTTGTTTTCAAAGTTAGTTCCTTTATCTATCTATATCACCTGCCCATCTTGAAGTTTCTCCATTTTAAACCATTGTATCATGCAACTGACTGTCCAATCTTACAGATAACACAGTCTAATGTCAAATGAATGTTTACTTAAAAATGAAGACTCAGTGAATTATCTCTGCTTCTCTTTTATTTTTGCAATTCTAGTCCCAATTAGAATACTCAGATTCAATTTTTTTTTCACAGCAATGAAATTGGAGAGAGGAAAGGGGACTGTGATAAACACAAAGGGAACAGAGATGAAGAATCATTGAGGTGAGAGGCAGTAGGAGAGCAAGTGGGAAATAGAATGGTTTCATCAAGTGAAAGAAACCCAAGCCTGACTTACCTGGCATTTCTGATCCAACTGACTTTCTTGCCATGTCACCCTTTGCTTGTTTTCTGAACACTCTAGGATCTTGATAATAGAATGAAATCCACTTGTCCAATATATAAAAAATGGCTTCTATGGGAAAAAAATTGAGTCATAATAAAACCTCACCAAATCCCTGTAACAGATATTGTAGGATGATAGCTGACAGGCAAGACAGAAAGACCCTAAAGTGCAACTAAGTTCAGGTCAATAAGAAGTATTTGTAGCTTGAACTTAGGATTTACAATAAAGAGAAAATATGCTAGCTATAGGTAAGCAGAAGCATGTAATAACCTAGCCCCAATACATTTCAAAGTTGTTTTTATTGAACTGCAGCCAACTATCTAATTTGCTTTCCAGAGCATTCTCAGAGAGTGATTTTATGACATGCATTTTTAAAAAGCTGACTCTTTCTCAATAGTCTATATTTAATTTTTTGTGCCTATTTGCTATCATTGAATCATGGCATTTTAAAGATATCAAGTAAATGCATTCCGTAGGTAAATTAAAAAGACATTTAATAAATGAGAGCTGTGTGTCTATAAGTAAAGATAGAATAGTTTTATATATTGTAGAGGAGTTAAAAGACAAAGAATCAGAAAATTCAATAGAGCTAGAATTCTGGATGACTATATCAAGGAATAAAGAAAGGTGGTATAGCTTCAGAAAAAAATTTTAAATGAAGTTATGGTTATCCATACAAGGAATTTCTTTCTAGAGATACTGAAAAAAAGGATGGTTCAGGATGAAAAGCTTCTGAAAAATAAAATTTCTGGGGCCTAACAACCTTCACCCACCGGACCCTCAGTGTGCTCATTTGTAAATCAGGTAAGCATTATACTTATTTCTAGATCTATACTTAGATCAATGCAGTATTTGTCCTAGGGCACAGAAATATAAATAATGACATACAAAAACTATCAATTTAAGATTATGTTTACATTATCACAACACATTTACTCCTTCAACAATTCTGTAAAAAAACTGAGTCTACCACCTACTTACCAAGAACAATTTCTAAGAATAAGGAACTCTTCAAGGGCACACCATATTGTTAACAAACGTGTGATCCAAATCATCTGTTATGAAATTGGTTGCACGGCACATTTTCTGAGCAGTGTTTGTTCAAAAAACATATGTAGCTGGTTTCTACTTTGTCTACTTTGTAAAGGTTAAATAAAATCAGTATTCTTTTTTCAGAGCAATAAAATCTGACTCTAAAAATTTAAGCAAGAGTTTTTAAAATGCTAGATTCAGTTCATTTAATCAATTTTAAGTCTCACTAGTGAGTGGGTCATGACCCACTGCTGAAAGGCCCTGATAATGATAATAATACCCAATTATTCAAGGAAAACCCAGTCTCTGTGCACACAGAGGGTTATGCAGTTACTTTTTCGGTATCGCAAGTATTTGACCATTTCTGATTTGGTCAGCATACAGTGACCCAAAAGTATAGGATTAAGCCATGTGTCTCTATGCTGCCTGCTCATAAAAGGTACCTTTTAAGTTTTCTTGCTGCAGTAACTTTTACTGGTCTCTCAGGATTGGGAATGATTATTTACTTTATAATCAATAGGTGGGAAAATTAAAGGTCTTTGTTCTACTACTTGATTTGTTTTAAAAATTTTTTTGGCTGGACTTATGTCCAGGAAGAATGGGCTCGGTGAGAAAGTGAGGTATGTACTCAAAGAAATCAGGAAGAATGCATGGAGTGATTTTAAGATAAATTAAGAGAGCTCCAATGCCTGGTTCCTTCAATTATTTTTAGTTAAGACATCATTATGAACAATTAATGAGCAGCCATATGGTACATCTCTAAAAGTCTAACTCGTAACTACATATTAGTCAACAAAGCTGCTCATTGCCTATCCACGTGGTGGCAACGATATAATCCCATTTGAATGGAATTATAAATTGAAACAACAAAGCACATAACAATCAGTTCCTCTACACATAAACTCCCACCAGCACACAACACATGCGCACGCACATACACACACACACACACACACACACATCACTCCTCTCAAAACTGTCCAGTATTTTTTCATTTATTGGACAGATTTATGAGATGGGTAAGTTGAAGTAAAATATTTCCATTCTTGATGAAAGCAGCAGATACTGATTCAGACTAATATAGGCAACAAAATGAAGTATACAAAGATAGTTGACAACTCAAGAAAGGGCTAAACATGACAGTTGTCAGAAAGGGCAGGATCCAGGACAACTGTGATTGGTACCTCTGAATGAAAATATACGCCTGTGCTGGCAAATTAAAACTCATGTGTTCGTATTTGGGCTGATTAAAAATGGTAAAAATAAAGATGTTAATTAAATTTAACTTATGTTTAACTGAGTGCCAACTTTTAACCAGGGATTACTTTAGGACAGTGATGATGAATTAGAACTTTCAGTGATAACAAACAGCCTTCTGTGGCACAGGTGCCATAGGTCGGCCACCTCCACTTTAGGACCTTGTGAAAGTTAGTAAAATAGACAGGTTGTCTCTTCTTACGGAGCATACACTTTAGGGTCTTAAGCAATGTCTGCCATAGAGTGGTGAACATTTTTGATTATATTCTTTGTTCAGTGTTATTTATCTTAAATTTAAGATTACCTATCTTTTTGAGTAGCAAAACACATCTTGATATAGAGTCCCATTTTTTTTTCTTTGACATTTAGGAAGAGAAACAAGCTACTAATCCACCCAATTAATGAAAAATACACAATAAACATGTAACTGTATTTGTTGTCATAGATACTTTTTATATTCCTGAGCCAAAACACTTAACACTCATAAATCAAAGAAGGGAAGGTTTGTTTCAGCTGGTAGTTGATGAGGTTTCAGTCTGCAGGCAGAGCAGCATGGCAAAGGGGCACTGGAGAGGAGAGACAGTTCATAGCAAAACAGGCAGAGGGCAGTGAAACAGCAGCAGCAAACCGACCTTTCCTTTTCGTGACATCCAGGCTCCAAGCCTTTTGAGTGGTGCCACCCACACCCAGGATGGGGCTTCTGTTTTTAGTAAATCTATTCAGTCACACATAGAATTATGCTAATCTCGATCAGTGGATCAATTTAGTACCACACACCCTTAATCCCAGTACGACACAACCTTTATCCACATTCAAACACCCTAGATCCAGCTACCTCGGAAAAAAGCATTAGTGAATGAGTCTCTGAGGAGACATCTAGATATAAGCCATAACATTTGCATTTGGCTAAATGTATATGCAAAAATAAGTAAAGTATGCTTGTTACCACAACTGAATTTATACTTTAAGAATGTGATATTGCACAATGAGTTCAGCTAGATTAAAACTGCTCACTATGATTAACATAGTCTTTGATTTGAAACATCATTAAATTAACAAAGAAACTCCCTAGAGTAAGATTTAGGAATTATATATTTATGTGAAGATAACCAGGATGTACTTCAGCCTTTCAAAATCCTTGTAACCTGATCTTTCAGTGTTTGGGAAATGCAAAAACAAAGGGAAAATGTATATGACTAGCTTTAACGCTTATTTTAAGAGGAGTAATTCACAAAGAATAACTTCCCCTTGAGACGTCATGTTGATTAAAAGCAAAACACGTGATACATTATAAAATAATAAGAGTTAAGGTAATTTGTGAATTCACAATAACTGGCTCTAATATGGTAAAAATGATATTACAAATATTGGAATCAATTCAAAAAAGAGAAGAGTTCTTTCACATCCAGTGAATCATCAAAGACTTTTTTTTACATTTAAATTCATCTTGGGAATTTAGCTTTGGGTCCTCCTCCACTAGCCCCTATAAAGAATATAGGAAAGCAGAGAGCTTCCTGCATTGGTATTCCTCCTTTCTTTCTGTTCTCAGCAGAAAGAAGATTCCTTGTGCATTCCTTCATTACACATCATGCACAGCTGCACAAAGCAGGGGCGGGCACACCGCTGGAGCTGTTAATGCTGCAGTGCTCTGCTCCTGCTGCTTAGCTGCAGGAGGAGCTCTTTAACGAACTCAGCAGAGCCAGAGTCCATGCTGTTCTTAGCTAGTCCAGAAGCATTGTTTAACATAACCTTGGGATTTTAGTTGCCTTCAGAAATATGACAGCATTTCTCTTAGTCAAAGGCAAATGGTGATGAATGTCATAATTAAACATTGCAGGGTATCACAGTGGACTTCTTAATGAACAACTTAGTTTTTCATCTTAATTATATAGATTGGTGAGGGAATATCTCTGCAGAACTGGGAAGATACTTCCCAGCTACCATGACTTTTTCTAAATCTGTTATCTTTGCTGTCTAATAAGGGTCTCTGGGCAAACAGAGAATAGGCTGTGAATCTTTCCAAAACCTGCACAGCCATAATGACCACCAGTGGCTCTGTCCATCCCATTACCCCAGAGGAAGTCATCATGTGATTTCAGAGAAGACATTTGTCTCTGCAAAGGGAAAAAAGATTATATAGTGTATTATGCTATAATTTTTCTACTACTTCCAAATTAGATGTTCGGGTTGTAAAATTCCCCTTAGAGTGGCATTCCTTCTTGCACATTTGTTGCGGAAGTAACAGGCTTCAAAATAGTAAGCACAACTTTCTCCATTCTTATGCAAATTATACTTTGATTGCTCAGGAGAGATGATTTGGGATAAAAAGAAGTAGAGAGTGCTTCTAAAATGTAACTTAAGAGTTTTAACTGGAGGACCCCTGATTTGCAAGTTGCCACTGATTAAATCACTGTTCTACTTTTTCAACTATACTTTGTTTGGAACTTTGCAGCTGTACTGTGGGGAATTAGTCACGTGTTTTCTGAGTCATGAATTTTGGAATACAGTATGCTGCCTAGATCTGAGAAAGTGAAGGGATGCACCAAGGATATATAATACAAAAAAAAAAAAGCACAGAATCAATGGTCAGAAAGCACAAATTTGATCCTACACTTTCTTGTGAGGAATAATCTTGGAAATTTCACTTAGACTAAGTTGTTCTTGTTTGTTTGTTTATTTGTTTTTGTTTCTGTTTTCTATAAAAGAGAGCAGTAGGGGTAAAAAATCCTCCAGCACTTAAGAGTTTTTGCAAACTACAAAGCATTGTAATTCAGAACATGGTGCTCACATAGGAGTTGTGCTCCCTGTAAGTTATAACCTGTATGATTAGTTGTCTAACCTCTCTAAGCCTCAGTTTGTTCCCAAATAAAATGTTGCTTGTTATTAGGAATGTTTGAAGTAATTAATGAGACAATCTATTTAAAATTTTAAAATAATATTCACCACTGAGCCATCATTCCTATTGTTATTATTTTTATAATTATGATTACTATTATGCAAAAATGAAATGAAATAGTGGATAAAAATTGCCCTGTGTAGCCTAAAGTTCTCTATGCATTGTGATAATTGCATAGCAATTTTATTAATAATTTAATTCATTGTCATGTAAGCCTCATAATGACTTGCTAAAAATGTAAAATTTCAATTTTCAATAATAGTTTTCTACATTGTGCCATGAAAAACATATTCTACTTAAACTTTCTGTAAAGATTGTTCCTATAAAATGTAGATATTTAATTTGTATTCAGAGAAAGCTTGCTATTTTTTAGAGACTACCTAAACATGATTTTGCACAGGTTAAGCACTCAATCACTTTCTCACTTTAAAGGAAAATGTTGCCAGTTATACTGTGACACCATGTCCTCAAAGTCCTACACTTAATCATTGAAATAAATTTAGAGACACTTTTTATGCAGAAATTTGGAGTCATGAAGGTGAAGTTTCTAAATAATTGAACTTTACCAGTTAACCACTTTTTCAACTGCTTTTGGAAGAAATTATTGTACATTGCATAAATTCCTGCTTCCCTAAAAATACAAATTACAAAGTGACATTTTCTCAATGACTCAAGACAAATACTATCAAAATGGACAATCATATTAAGTTCTATTATGTACATTTTATTTTTCTATTTCTCATTGTTTACCTGTCAATTGTCACTTTCAGGGTTGTAATTGCATCCTATGGCCATCTGTCTTGTGATTTAGTTTCTAATCTGCTGGGTCATGAGAATTCAGTTGACTAAAATATTGAATCTTGTGTGTAAAAGAGGAGACTATTTTCCTTTTCCTCAAAATACTAAACTTTTAATAAAAGGGATTTAAATAGTTATTTTAGAAGTTAAAGTCTTCTCTTTATTTCAAGGTTCTCAAATGTTCAGATAAGGAGTGAAGTTTCCAGGAAAAGAAATGATTTTCTCATGCACGTAGAACTAAGTTAAATGGAATTTGGGAATAAAATTATTCTCTATTAATGAAAATAATTGTAAATTTATTGAATATTTATGATTGATAACATTTTCTGAAGTTTCAAATAATAATGATATGTAATATTATAAAATAGCTAGTACGGACCATTTAAAAACTTTATATATTTTAAAATTTATTTCATTTACATAATGCTGATATAATATTTATATACCAGGCACTACTAAGTCATATAAAATATCATCTTATTAAATGTTACAAACTTTTAAATGCGATACACTCACTTGTGTCTTGCAAATACTGTTGTTAATGATTTATAGATGGGGGACTAACATGTCTTTTGAGTTCTATACTTTTCTCAAGACTTCACATTTACCAAAGGGTGGTAGAGCCAGCACCAAAAGACAGAGCCATACGGTGCTTACAATGTGATCTTACACTGTAAGTACTCTAACAGATACTGAGTAGTGGATATAGAAGGAGTATACTCTAAGAATATGATCTAATATTACTAAACCTAATGATTCAGTATGAAAGTGGGATGATCCTCCACTAGGATAAAATGTAATTTGAGGAGTTTTTCATTAAAAAGGAAGAAGAAATAGGCTTGGAACATAAGGTTATGAGTGTGAAACATCCACTTTCACCTTGTAATGTGCCCTCATTCAGTTCCTGATTTGATCTATAGGACATCTATACTGGTTTTCTCCTGCGTTCATACTTCTCCTAGGTCACCAGGTGCTGGGATTAAATTAGTTGATTCAAACCAGGTTCTGTGATATGAATCTGGAAGTTACATTGCCTGAGAGACTTCCTCATTTGTGGATTGGTACTAGAATATTTGAGAGTCAAATGAAATAGCAGTTTTTAGCAAACAGTATGGTTTAAATATATTATCAATATCATCATTTTGAAAATGTATTCCCACAGAATGTTGGCACTATGAGCATATCAGCAAGAAAGATTATTTCTGTTACATAAATTTAGGAAATAATACTTTCTTTAGTTTTCTCATATTATAATGAAAGTGCTTTAAAAGTCTGTATTGAGAACATATTTAACTTTATTTATCTCAATAGTTCCCACATTTGCTTGAACACAGAACTCATGTGTGTATGTGGTGCATTTACGATGTATACACATGTGTCTGTGTGCATAAACCATCTGGACAATGATGCTGCTATTTTATGGGGCACATCATCAGAAATGCTATCCTTCACTAAAATCTCTTAAATGGGAATGACAGAAATGTATGGAGTGGAGACTGATATGATCTTTCTAGATCTAGACTGTACCAATAAATTCAAATATCCCTGGTAATGGGACTAAGAATATTGGAATTTAGATCTTTTGTAGTTGGTTGAATTGTTATTAAAAAAAACCTTTTGTGCTTGACCCTCTGAACTATAATCATTACTAGCATCATCATCATCATCATCATCATCATCACAATGTCATCTTCCTCACCATTGTTATTTTCAACACATCCTAATTACTATATATTCAGTGGTTAAATATACACCTAGTATAAATCACCTATATTAGTCATTTTATACTAACAACTACTCTATGAGATAGGCATTCCACTCTGATTTTTATATATGGAATTCAAACTTCACGAGGTTTTATGCCCAAGATAAAAGGACTAAATATAAAATATTCTCTTGACACAAATCTGTCCTGGAAAGCAGTTTAACTCATTACTAGTGAAAATAATTGCCACTGAGGAAGTTATAACAGTTGTTCGCTCAGCAGCTGAGCCAGTATTCATGTGACTGGGCATTTTAGAAGTATGTCCTCCTAGGAAGTGAGCTTCCTCATAGCTGTACTTTCTCTATGCGTGTCAGATAAATGGCTCCTCAAAGGCTCATGCTGTAGGGATCCTGAAAACTGCAGGAGGGAGCACGGCACATATAATGATAGGTATCATTTTGCTTCAAAAAAGCGCAATCTCTTCCTTTTAAATTTCTGAAGAGTAAAGCTGAACTTCATCACATTGACTAAAATTGTGATCTGTTACAGGCTTTTAAAGTTCAGTGAAAGATCCAGACTTAAACCTGGAGACCATCAGTTGGTACAGTATGACAGAGACAGAATGATGTAGGACAGTGACCTGCAAAATATGTCAGGGCAGCAAATTTGGCCTGTCACCTATTTTTGCATGAACTGTGATCTTAGAATGATTTTAACATTTTAAAAATGGCTATACATGTGCCTCTATAATATCGTGGTTTTTATTTTTTAAGATAGTGCAGGTTAGCACATTTCTCTGATCTTTTTCAAAAAGAAAAAAATTTTCTGAAATCTGGTTTAGGATATTAATTTTGTAGACTCTGACCAATGTTTTCCATTAAATAACTTAAAAAGGGATCAAGCACCAACTTTGTTTAATCATTGCTGCAAGACATGGATCATTGCAGAAAATATTATCCATGGAGGGAATGGTCAATTAGTACATTACAGCAAATTTAATCTATGTATTTCAAATCTTAATAAGTATGACAGTCATACATTTTCTTCCCCTCACTCCCTTAGAATTAATAAGAATTAGAATGGGCACCTTGCAAGTTTTGTCATTAAGATTCTTTTTCCTAATGGATCAGGGAATTGGATTATATTTTGTGTCCGAATAAGGATTGATGTGTTGCACAGTTAATATTCTTGCTCTGTGTGTCAGAAGCATAAACAAACGATCTGAGCAGAAAGCAAAAGAGAATCAAGTAGATGCATAACTGCCTGGTTGCAGACAGCTCTCTAGTTCATGGCTTCAGGAAGCTCTGAAGCTTCTTTCCAGTGTGGTAACATTTTCCCACTTGTGAACATTGAGTATTTGAAAAGTGTTTCACCCAAATTGAGTTTTATTGCACAAGACATACATTTGGAAAACTCTGTGTAGTAAAAGCTAACTGTCTTCTTTTATACTTATCCCATGTTAGAATAATACTTTAAATATATTATTTAAAATTAACTTCATCTATTTCCCTTTACTTTGCCTTGCTATGCATACTAAAGAATTTTAAATTGTTGATGTGCTTCATAACTTGATTCTGTTGGACAAATGTGCTTTATAGATCCAGCTATTCTGATTCTACAAAATGCTGCAACCTATAAAACCCACCCTTCCACCCTAGTTCTCTTTTCTTTTGCTGAAACTGGGCAAAGTTAGTTTTAGTTAATGAAAGTGACCAAAACAAGCAAAACAAAACAAAACAAAAAACACAAAACTTTGACACATTTAAAAACTTTTGACCCATCCAATTTAAAGTATCTCATACACTGGTCTGGTTTTACCTAGGGGTAAACAATTTATACAACATTTCTTAATACATTATGACTTAATACTAAAAACTACATTTATTGGGTATTTGCATTGAGCCATATGTTCTTCTAACTGCTATTTAATTTAATCTGAGCATCATTCCATTTATAGAATAGAAAATGGAAGCACAGAGACTATTACATAATTTGTTCAAAGTGATATAGTTAGTATATGATGATGCTAATTTGATAATTAATCCTATGCTGTTGACTCTTATACTATCTCAGTCATGAGTTGATGGTGTTTGTGCCAGTGCTAGGTTGCAGTATGAATTTTCTTGACTTGGTGAGTATATATAAAGTGCATATCATCCATTGAAGGTCCTGAAATGCCCTAAGGAAAGTAAAGTATTAAAAGGCTGCCCAGAAGAAGAAAAGAAACTGCATCCTTCTTCTCTCTTTTCTACTGTGTGGTCAGATAACATTCAAGAAACTTAGATGAAGTTCCTGCTCTTACTACTCTACCATTCATGGAAAACTGAGTTTCTCATAATTTCTGCAGTAAGTATTGTTATAATCCAGCCGATCAAGAGGCTGGAGGATTGTAGTACTGTGGGACTGTGTTCTAAATCAGAGGCTGAGCTTTTGTGAGTTGCAGAGACTGGGATTCACTTTGGCTAAAGATTGGTTTCAATTTCCTGTTTCCTGGCTGCTGACTCTGCCACTGCACTCACGTATGGATGGACTCCCCAGGGATGATCTTTCCTCCGTGCTCAGAACGGGACCTTGTACTCCTGGAAAAGTTAATTCACGTCATATGTGAGAACAAAGTTCTTCCAGAGAGTATTTTCATTGGCTCTTTGTAGGATTAGGCTCGAGAGTAAGAATTTTAATAATGATGATAATGATGCTATAGAAATGCAAAATCTTCAGATTGTTATTCTTTCTATAGATCATTTAACAATCTTAATTTTACTGCATACTTCTTTTGGTCAGGAAATTGTTTAGTTTTTATTCATCATATTCTTTTGTCGCTGCTATACTGAGTTTTCAGATGTTTACTGTGCTCTTTGTCTAATTATCTATTGAAACAATTGAAAAACTTGAAAAATAATGACACAAAAATAATGTCACTTGAAAAATAATGACAAATGTTTGAAAAGTTAAAGAAGAGTGATAAGATTATACTGAGTAGCATTTTCTGACTTTTTTGGAAATGCATATTGAAATTGTTAAGAAATAAACTGAAACCATCATAATAAATGAAATAAATGTAATGAATTCATCTACTTTGATGCTGGGCAAACGATCCTGTAAAAGACACACTTGGTTCTTATGCTACCATTCTTAATCTAACCCACGATAATGACATTGAAATGGGGGAAGAGGTAGCCTACTGGAAACCAAGTCAAAATGTGTAAGAAATTCCTCTAGAGTCTTCCATATACATGTTATAACTGCTCTGTGCATATATTAGCAGAATGAAAACTGTGAAAATTCTTAGCAACTGTAAGGAATATCTTTTCTCAGATCCATCTTTTCAGAAACTACTATTTTCTTTAGATTGTTCTTAATCCTCTCCCTCTGGAAAAACGACATAGATTTCAGCTTTACAATGGTTGATAAGCTTCTCATCCAGTTCTTCAGTCCAAACTCCTATAGGTTTAACATGCTAAGTCAGAGAAGCCCTCTGAGTTTGAAATAAGTTTATCATGTTGTTCAAATATAATTCTCTTTTTTCTCTTGAAATAAGTTTATCATGATTTTCAAATATAATTCTTCAGTTTTTCTCCTTTCCCATATCTGCATTCTCTTCATCCGGTTGAGAAGTAAGTTTAATTACTTCTCATTGCTTAAGTGGTTAAAGATTTTTAGGCACTCATTCAGCCTTGATGTCTACAGTCTTTCTTTGTTTTCTTTCTCTTACACTTTTCCTTCCTGCATTACCTCTTTCTGCTTCCACCCCTATGCCTACTCCAGGGCACTGAGGAAACATTATGGCTTTGTGATTTCATTTTCTGCTGGTAAATGAATTAAATGTATTTCTCCATAGACCCCTTCTTAAAGATAAAATCAAACTGAAAACTGAGCCTATAGGAAGTAACTTCAAAAGCCAGGGGTCCTGTTCTATAGGCCTCTTGAGCCCTCATCTGCTCCACAACGCATGCCTAGGGCAGATGGAAGTGAACCTTTCCAAAAGGCCCCAGTGGAAGTGACAGGCAGCTCCTGAGTTGTTTTCCTGTCAGAAACAAAAAATTCTGGACCCTTGTCATGGCTGCACTGTCACTGCTAAGAGTCCATTTGGAAGCTTTTGACTTCTACTACAGAAAGAGAAAATGCTGAACCACAGGCCTTGTAAAAATAACAATGACTGGGCAAGTAAAGGATGACTTAGGGAGAGAAAAAGTCAGAGCATTTAACAGTGTCACTTTTCTCTCCTGCTTAAAGAAAGAGAAAACAAGGATTTTCTAGTTTTAAGGTTCAACCCCTACCCATGAAATTGGGAACTGTGCATACTTGAAGGAAAATGGTTTTTTTGTTTTGTTTTTGTTTTAATCTCCTTCAGTGTGTGCTGTGTTTAGTTGCAGTCTTAGGAATATGAAATATCTTTATCTTCTTGTCTCTTGGCTGGCTTAAGTCTTGTTTTTTACATTGTGTATGTTGCCCTTGAGCTTTGTACCTTTGCTTGAACGTGTGAATTACCTCAGGTCATAGATCTGGCTGATGAATGCTATCGACACTATCAGAATACTATAAAATACTATCAATAGTACTGTACTGCCTAAATAATACTATCATAATGCTATGCTATTCATACTAATTGTCTAATCTAATTAAAATAAATTTCGCAATCCTTGATTTTTTGATATCTTGACTCTATGATAAAAATTCATACTAAAAGTTTAGTATACACTGTTCCTCTGGGCACTCAGGGCTGACCATTCTCCTCTGGACCACGCAGAGAGACCTGCTTTTCCCCTGCCTAGACCCTGCAGTGTCCTTGATTATGATACTCCTTTCTCTCATTCAAAACATTGAAAGAATGTCTTTTTACATAGACTTTCTCAACAAAAAAAAAAAGTTTCACAGGAACTTAGTCTTTTCAGCTAACATACTGTATTTGTACTTGGTGAATTCTTTCAATGTCTTGGTCTCTTGGAGTGATTTATTCCAAGAGACACTGGGAAGACACGGAAGAACAACTTTGAGGTTTGCAAAGTTCTTTTCATCATCTGCAAAAGTGAGCAAAATTTGCCAACTCATTTTTGCAGAAATATTTTTTTATTGTGTGAACTTCACTACACCCTTTATCATCAAAGTCAGATGTTTATGACAGAACTATCTATGTTGTTTGAGTTTAATCAACTAAATAATAAATGTGATTATCATTCACACAGTTTTACTTTAAACTCTTGGGCCACAATCTTTGGTCATAGTATTTACCATTGCTTAACTTCATGACTAAGATGGTGGAACATAAGCCCACTAAATCCCAGTCTTAAATCATACGTTTTGTACCATAACATGGAAAAAATGAATAGATTAATATCTTATGATTGAGAGATTTTATTTTTAAATTGCTAAAACAATTACCTATGAGTTGTAGGTACATTGTATAAAAGTAATATTGAATGAAAGTTCTAAATGAGGGAAAAAGAAATCAAGGCAAACACATGAATTGCATAGTATATGTATATGTCTGTGTGTAAGACACCAGATGTCTGTCATACATTATGATTCTTAGATGCATTACTTCAAATTTAAAATCTCACTTACTTGCAAATTTCATCTGGTTACTAGGCTCGGAAAGTACTATAGGTGAATAATTAGCAATATTTTTCTTTGTTAGAAACACACAAAATAATAAGTGAGTCTTTCAAAGGACCCAAGTAGGAAATTGTGGGAGAGAGCAAAAGAGATGTTGGCAAAGCTAGGGCTAAAAAAGCAGGCAGACTTAGAAATGATCTGTTATCACCTGATAATTCAGCACTTTTCTACTCTGTTGCAAACCTGATTTACTCTTGCACTATAGCAGTACACACACACACACACACACACATTCCCTTTCATAATAAAAGATTGCTATGGGCCAGTGACAACTGGGGGGGGGCATACTTCCTGGTGCCGCCTACATTCTCTTTTAGTATTCATAGGTATTATTCTATTTATGCATATTTTTGCTTTACATAGTGAAGCGATATCTCACATAAGAAAGTTTTTCTAAGCAGCACCACTTATCTGTACCCCATTTTACATTTTTGTCAGTTGGATTCAAATAATGGTAAAGAGCTAAAGAATATAAAGATACTAGGTATCCATATTACCAACTCAAGAGAGATGTTTACAAGCGAACACCTGTCTTGGATGTAACATGTTGAAAAATAAATTTGTATTGTATTTAAAACATTGCACATTTTAAAATCTATTTATTACGGCTAGTATTACTTTGACTAATATATTAATAATACTTTAGAATACAATTGGAGAACTGAAGTAAAACTATGGCTGGGTAGAAGTTGAAGAGCAGGCTTAATTTTATAGAATATTTATCTAAAAAAGAAAAAAATTAAGAAAATCTTATGCATCTAAAAAAAATTGGAAAACAATTCTAAGGTAAAAAGCATAAAAATTTTTGTGAGTCCAGAGGGCTTACCTATGAACAATGAATAGAAGTCAGAGAGGCTGATTTCAGTTTAACTTAATGAATACATTTCAAATTTGCTTTATTGCAAATTGCCTTGCCAAATAGCACTCACGCAATAATCTTTTTTAGGTAGGAATTAGATGAGCATCTAAGGGTATTCATGCGGTAGGCAAGGGGCAGAATAGATTATCTCTAAGGCAACATTCTTCTCTGAGTGTATATTATTTGTGTAAGTGGTACATAGGTATGGTGGAATGAGTTATTAAGAGTGAGACTGTCTTGATAAAAAGGCTAAAATTTTGTGTGAAAACATACTAAAAGACTAGTAACAGAAATGGCAACTTTCACATTTTCTTTGATTAAGTGGTTTTAGCTCTAAGTAAGAAGCAATAGAATATTATTGCTAGTAAGCAAGCATTCAATCAACACATTTACTAAGCACTTAGTATGAGTATGACACCATCTCACCCAAGTATGGATTTTGGCTCCTGTGCTTGAGGACATTATGATCTATTAGGAGAGGCACGCTATATTCATTCATCAATATTCATGATTAGCCACTGTAAGATCAGCAGGGCACATGCCAGAAAGATAACACACCACATAAAAATAGCCCCAGTATTTGGAGTCAAAAGGTCAGGATTCAAGGTCCATTTCTCTTTCCTATTGGCTATGAGATTTGTAGATATTCATTAAATATTTATAATCAGTTAAAAAATTATTTTCATCATAAACATAATGAATACTTAAATTTTAAAATTTGCAAAGGTTTACAGTCTTAAAATCTTTAGTAAACATTGATCACTACTCTGAATTCAAAGAATGACTGTTAATAATTTCAGATATATTTTTTTAAAAATATGATGCAAAAACAAGAAACCCTGAATACTATCTCAAAGATGAGGCTTATAGGCCTGATACATATGAGTAAAATGTTGTATACACTTAGAAAGCAGCGGAAAAAATGTGTTAGTAAGTAACCTGTACTCACAGAAAGAACCATGAGAGGAAGCCTGATGAGAAAGGAGAAAACAGAGCTTTGACTTTGTTCATACTTTTAAAAGTCAAAGAATGAATGAGTATTTTAAAGTACCTTCTTTAGAAAGAAGAGAACCAAAACCAACATTCTGGGCTGTTTCCTATTCATTATGCCATTTAATATTTATGAACCTATGAGGGCAATAACATACAAATTGTCCCATTTTACTGATAAAAATTACTAAAAACAAAAAAGTTGATAAATGATGTCCAAGAGATTGAATATAAAACCATTTTATATGATTCCCAAACCCTTGTTCTTCCTTCTGTGCCAAATGCCTTGTGGAAATATCCTAGGATAGAGAGAAATCTATTCTTTTACTAAATGCCAAAATAAATTAATCATAAAATAAGAGTAAGTACATTTTGAGACAGTTTCTGTTGTACGTCTGTCTGTGACAAGTGTTTGCTTCATAATTTTTGTTTGAGCGTTGAATTGAAAAAGTGAAAATAAAAGGAAACTTCAGTCAAATGAAGGAGGTAGCTGGTCCATTCTTGACATCTGAGGAGCTTCTTTCTACATCTGGAAGCAAGAGATGGCAGAAAGCTGGTCCTTGGGGCAATTGGACCGTGATGTCAGGGGCTAGGGGAACTTACCTTTCGTTTCCTTTTCAGTGATAAATTCATGTAAGGAGAAGGATAGGCCTTTTCTTAACTGAGTATAACTGAGGTTGTTAGATTACTAAATTAAAACAAAGTGGATGAACCTGGAAGACTTTAAATCAAATGAAATAACCCAGTCACAGAATAAAAAAAAATATATCACACAGTTCCACTTACATGAGATATCTAAAAAAATGCAAAGACTGAGGGGAGAGCATATAGGAATTTATTCAAAGGGCTTAAAGTTTCAGTTAGGCCAGATGAATAAGTTTTATAGAACATTTGTGTACTATATCTATGGTAAACAGTCCAGCATTGCATACTTAAATTTTGCTAAGAGTGTTTTATGTTAAGAATTCTTTTAAAAAAATTAGAAAAAATAAATAAAAAGAAATATTTAGAGGTTGTAGAAATATCTATTACCTTAATTTTAGCATTGATTTTATGGCTGTATTAGTTAGTTTCCCATCACTGGAACAAAATATCTGCAATTTAAATGAGGGGAGATTAGCTGGGGATATAGTTCAGTGGCACAGCGACTGCCTGGCAAGCACATAGTCCTGAGTTCAAGTTCCAGGACTCAATAAATAAATAAGTAAATAAGAAGAGGTTTATTTGGCTCATAGTTTCACTGGATTTAATCTAGTTTGGCTAGCTCCAAGGCAGAAATGACATGGCAAGAAGGCACAGCAGGAACAACTGCTTCACTCTGTCTTCCAGGAAGCAGAGAAAGAGTGAAAAAATAAGAAGGGACAAGAATATACCCCAGTGACCCACCACGTCTAACCAGGTCTCACCCCCTAACAGTATATTCACCTATGAATTTATCTAAAACTATACTATTTCACTGATGAGTATAGCACTCTCAATATCCAAACATCTTCTCTTTGAACACCACCTGAGCTTTCCAAGACATTTTGGATCAACAGTATAACAATGCCCGTGCATAGCTCCAAATTCACTACATTGTGTACATTCAATATGTTCAGTTTTATTGCACACAATTATATCTCAGAAAATTGTTTAAAAAGAAGACGAATTTGTAGCTCAGTGGTAGAGTACTTGCCTTGGATGTATGAGGCACTAGGTTGAATCTCTAGAACCACAAACTTTTTAAAAAATAAGACTATTAAAAAAGTAGAGATGGTCTAGTTATATTTGAATTTCAGAAAAATAATGAATACATTTTTTAGTATATCTCAAGGTTTCAGTATATTTGGCAAAAAATTATACTAGACATTCATTCATTGTTTAGCTAAAATTTGATTTAACTGTATGTATGCTATTTAATTGGACTAATTATATCTGATGGTCACCTGCCTTTGTTAGCTAAAGCTGAAGATGAGAGGAAATAACTGGAATTTTCAGGCTCACCCCTGGAGAGTGTAAAACCTAGAACTCCTGTGCAGGCTCATCTCCATATGGTGCTAGCTGGTCTTCTGGGATGTTCAGCTCAAGCTTCCTCATTTAAAATGTGCTCTGTGGTTATAGTTGAAGGGAGGAAGTGATTGTCCTTCTAATTCAGTGTAAGCAATAAAATCAATTCCTTAGTTGTGTTCTTTGAGAAGTCTAAAGTTTCTCTCTATGTATTTTCTGTTTATTAAGGATGTATAAGACACTACATTAATGTGGGAGTTAGCAGGTTAGAAGACAGAACACTTGTATTTATCTGAGAAACAATGGTATCAAAACATCATGTTAATCAATCATCCTGCTAGCCATATTTCCCTTAAGAGAATCTCTCCAGAGTCATGTCATTACTAAAGGAGAAGATAAAAACAGACAAACCAAGAGAAGGCTTTGTTGTACATGGACTCTCATTTGTCGCACATGGACTCTCATTTGTCGCTTACTCAAGGTCACAGCAATCTGCTGAATGAATGAAATTTCAGTGTTTGGTCCTGCAAAATGCTTCTTCTTACTGTTAAATTCCTCAAGTATTGAGCAGTGTATAGACATATTAACCAGATAGTTGAAGAGTCAACTTCATCACTCCTGTTCGATTACCCATGATCTCAGAGATAACAGGTTTTTCAAGCTCTTAGTAGATGTGGGATGGCATCTGGGAAAAATTATTGTTGAGGTCACAGAACTAGTGATACCTGCCATACTGATGACTTGGTGGTGAAATGTAGATTTGTAATTTCCAAGTGGCTAACATTATGTATATATGGTTTGGAGTGTGCTTGAGAATTGTGTATAGACTATGTGACCTGGGCTGAGTCTAGAATTAAGAAACAAGCAGGCGTGAGGGACAGAAAGTGTTACAACATCACCGTGGGGCATTTTAGGGTGTCAAAATAGTTTCATGTGAACTAGAGTAGGCATAACTGGGAGTGCGACATGCAGGAGATGGAAGAGCCTGATGAGTCCCTGGGCAGCAGTGGCTTGTGTGTCCTGCATTAACTTTCACTCTTTAGATAACAAGAAGACATTACAAGACCTTAAGTAAGCAAATGACAAAATTTTATTTGTGTTTTGGAAAGTATATCATTGAAATGGATTAGGGCCAAGGGAGGGTAAAATGAAGGAAACCTGTTCTGTGACTTTTTATCAATTGATTTAAATGTCATTCTTGTTTAGTTCACACTGGTAGGCATGTAACCAAAAGAGCTAATTTAAAGACCTTTTCTTTTCAAAAAGTTGCTTTTTTTTTTCTGAACCCTATACTAATTTTCTGCTGCTGAATTTTGTCTTTAAACTTTATTGGGCACTTAATTATGCATCAAATGTTATGTTGGTTATTAACATTACTTTATTTTATAGAAAAAAAGAGATAGAGATGAAGTGATTTACCCAAAGCCACGTGGTTAGTGACAGAGTTGAGATTTTAGATATGTTATTGTACAGCATTTGTTCTTTATGCTGTTTTTAAACTGCATTACCCTAATGCTGCCTGTGGCTAAGGGCTCATCTTGAATCTCAGTCACACACTGGAAGCCACTCCTAAAAATCATTTCTGTAGGTACTACCTGCTTATACATTTTAGGTGAAGTAAATACCACACTGTGTTGTAATGACAATTTCAAAAATACCTTCAAGGTGCTAGTCAGGGTTGAGATTCAAACACGGACCCAATTTAAATGAAAATTTTAGAAAGCATACTGGAGAAAGTAGATTTTAAAGGTGATAACATCCCTGAGAACAGTTACTTCAGTGTTCCCAAAGTGTATGTTAAGGTACAATATTAATGTATGATAACAGGCATTATATGATGAAAGTCTTCATTGGCCAAATGATGAAGAAAATACTGGATTAAACAGACTTGTCAGCCCTTTAACATTTGGGAATTTATAGAGCATTTAGTATACTCAATAGAATTATGAGATCTTAAGATTTGAAAATAGTGTTTTTTTTTTAATTTACTTGACTCCTACACAATTTTCTCTACCACCAGCCCAAATGACAAATGTTGTCCAACTCTTGTCCAACAAGTAAACTGCAACACAGACAAAGCAAATTGCTTATACCACTCCAGGTCTCGTTCTTTGGAGGTAATTCCACCAAATGGTACTATGCTAGAAAGCACCTCCCTGAGTAAATATCTGACCTGGTCTCCTCTTTAGGACAATGTAAGACTAGAAGTGTTATTATACTATAGCTTTCTTGAGGTAGACAATTTTCCAAGTAGTTACAAAACGAAGAGGGAAATACTTCAGGGAGAGAGAGCAGAGATTTTCAGCTTTAATATTCCAAACAAATCAATAGTGAGTGTACAGAGTCCAGATACTAGAGTCCTGCTTATACATTCTCATCAAAACTTCTGAATGGACACTGCTTTGGACAATCCTGTTCATTAATTTTATTTGAAATTTTCATTTTCTTAGTAAGTTAAATCCTCATCCCTGGATTTCCCTGTATTTTCTTAGTTGCAGTGAGAGAGAACAGCTGGGCCATTTAGTTGCCTCTGTTGACAGCATTCAGTTGTTTCCCCAGCCCCCACCTCTTCGTTTTCCAGACAGCGCCTGGCTCACTTTGTCTGGCTACTGTCTGACATGTCAGCTTACACTACCTCAGCTCCCAGCTGTTCTTCTCTTTCATGCTATGGATTGTTCTTTGCATTAGACTCAAGCATGGTTTTGTACTTCCAGAGAGCTAATCTGTTTCCACAGCAACCTACAAAATGGGGTAATTTGATGCAAAACCTGCCTAAAACTTTTTTTTTTTTGCTGAAAGTTTTTGCATGTGTGCATAAATACACATGTGCACTTCCAAGCTGAGTACTGCTTTCAGACAGTTCGCAGAAAACCTAACCGCATTTCCAATTAACAACAATTTTCCTTCAGCTTTCTGGATTTTTAAGAAATACATTTTCCTTTGGAAGTTAAATAAGAAAACCTATTTTATGAACAATATTTATAGTAAAAGTTATAAACAGAAAATTAGTAAATGCAGACTCTTTCAGGTCAATTTTTATATGACTATGTTTAATAGTGCTTAAAAGCTTTTAAAATGTAATAACTGAAAATATAGAATATATGAAATTTGCACTAATATGACTGTTTTCAACTTGGACATCGCCTGGTCATATTTAACATTAAACAGTTTTTCATCTCCATCATCTCCTTAAGTAACTAATGTAACAATGTTTAATCTAGAGACATTAGTAAAAATTGTACAGTCTGAAAGCTATTAGCTATAGAAAATTGTTTCATATAATGCATAACATAGCTTGAGATGCAATAGTTCTAGTATGATGAGATTCTGAAAATTAAAGCACACATTGTGGTTCTTTATTGTCTTAAACTCAGGATTAAAATATTTTCATCTTTATAGTTCTGCCACTAGCACAATCCCTTAAATATAGCTAACATTCAATACATCTTGGTAGAAAGGAAACTAAATTTTAAAATAGGTCTTTATGGCAGTTGTGTTAGCCAGTTGTGCATTATTGTGGCACAATTTCTAAGCTAATCAGCTTACAAGGAGAAAAGATTTATTTTGGCTCATGATTTCAGAGGTTCCAGTCCCTGGTCAGTTGGCCTCATTGTTTGGGCCTGTGATGAGTCAGAACACATAGGAAAAGAGATTGTGAAAGCAAAGCTGTTCACCTCACAGCAGCTGAAAGCAAAAAGAAGAGGGGAGAGGGTCTGAATAACAACTTCAAAAGCATACCCCAAATAAACCAAATTCTTTCCACTAGTCCTCACCCTGCAGTGGTTCCACCACTTCCCATTAGCACCGTTAGCACTGCAATCCAGGGACTAAGCTTTCAACACACAGTCTGGGGAACATTTAAGATTCAAACTATAACAATAGCAGATGATACAGCTTTTACTATCAGTGATTCCCTCTTTTTCTCCTGTGGGAGATTATGTTCCCTCTACACTATTTTTGCTGGGCCATATGACTAGTTTTGGATAACAGATTGAACAATTTTTAGATATATTGTTGCTTTCTACCAGTCATCTTGTATGATCCTCTTCCATGAACCTGGAGATACTTAACCTGGGTCCTAGTTAAGAATAAATATGAAATAAACCCTGAATCACCCACACTCTACAGTAGAGGCACAGCCAGCTTCTTGAAGTCATTATGTAAGAATCAACAAGAAATATCTGAGCATGATAGAGTATATATCTATAATTCCTAGCTACTTCAGAGGCTGAGGCAAAAGAATTGCAAGTTCAAGGCCAGCCTGGGCAAAATTAGTGAGACAATACCTCAAAACCAAAGAAGAATTGAGGATGTAGTTCAATATTCTCTGGGTTCAGTTCCCAACACTACTAAAATAAATAAATAAATAAATGTTTTAAAAATGATGAACAAGGTATTAATATTTTTATGTCATTAATATTTTAGAGTTGTTACTCAGCAAAAGTTAACTAATAGACATATATGATATGTATTTTGCTTTATAAAATATAGAAAATAATATCACATGAAATTATAATTAGTGGTGTGTACATTGTATATGCATAATTATACTACTGTATATCATGTATTATACAGTCTTTATTATATATGTAAGCTACTTATATAGCATGTATATTACATATAATACATAAATATACATTTTAAGTAGGACATGTTATATGTTTATAAATTATAGTATATGTAGGTGTATATTATAATATATGGACTCTTACTCATAATCCCATGAGATGAATACTATTTTCTATCTCATAGAAGATAAAATTGAGGATCAGTTTAGATATTTTATCCAGTGTCACATAATTTTTAATCAATAAGTGGTATTTTATCACATATCTCCCTAATTTTCCAGCCATTTTGTTTTCTTCTACTATCAGATTCATGAGATATGTTTAAAAGAGAAATTCGAATAGATTTAAATCTATTTAAATAAATAGATTTGAAATCTCCAATCTCTTTTTGTGTATATTCAAATTTATTTCCATATAGAAGTAAAACAAGTTTTACTCCCATGAATATAATGTTTTGTTAAATTAAAGGCATTCCTTTAATATTTTTGATATCCTAGCTGTCATGTCAATTCCTGGAGAAACACATAAATCAAACAGAGTTGTTGTCACCAAAAGGTTCATATTTTGGAGAAATAGTCTTTCAAGGGCTTCACGTTCTAGTTGCTGATATACACTAATAAAAAATACGACTATATTGTCAATAGTAGAGTCCCCATATTTTGTTATTTTCTTTAACATGAGAGTAGGGTGAATGGATTTTTATCTGACCTACTCATGTTATTTCCTTTAATCAAGGACACACATTACAATGACAGTGTGGTGCCAGAGTAAAGAACTGCTGTTCAGGATGTATAACTCTGAAAAATCCATTAACAATAAAATAACCCAATTCAGAAATGGATAATTCAGTCACAGCGGTGCACTCTTATAATCCTAGTACCCTTGGAAGCTGAGGCAGGGGGATCACAAGTTTGAGGACAACTTGAACAACTTAGTAATAGCCTGCTTCAAAATAAAAACATCAAGTGTTGAGGATGTAACTCAGTGTGAAGACCATGGGTGTTTAATCGCCAAAACCCTTCCCTCCAACAAGAAGAAAGAACAAAAAGACCAATCACCTCATATAGACATTTATTGACAGAAGTCATACAAATGGTGATGCAGTATATAAAAACTTTGCAAGGTTACTAATATTGGGGGAACTTCAAATCAAAATCACAAACTTCACTTTACCCTATAAGAATGACTATTAGCAAAATAACTGAAGATAACAAATGCTGGTAAGAATGTATAGAAAAGGAAAACCTTGGGGCCCTTACACTGTTGGTGGGAATATAAAGAAGCAAACTCTTTATGGGAAACAGTATGTTGCTTCCTCAAAAAATTAAAACTAGAACTACCATATGACACAGCAGTCTGACTACTGGTGTATAGCCAAAACAAGTAAAATGAGTATGTTAGAGAGTTACTTCCACTACTAAGTTTACTGAAGCACTATTCATAACAGTAAAGAAATGGAAATAACCTCAGAGTCCACCAACTACTGAATGAGTAAAAAAAAGTTACATATTTGCAATGGAATCCTAGCTAATCATAAAAATAAAAACATCATTTGCCAAAGAGAATTGAACTGGAGATTATTATATGAAGTGAAATAAGCCAGCCACAGAAAGACAAGCACCACATGGTATCATTCATATTGCAATATAAAAATAATGATGTTCCTTTAGAAGTTGAGTGTGGAATAGTGATTACTAGAGGGAAAGAAGCATAGGGACAGCAAGAGATGGAGAAAGGTTGATCAATGGGCATACATTCTGAGTACTGCAGAAAACAATATACTACATACTTCAAGAAGACAGGAAGAAGATTTTGATTTTTACCATAAAATTGTTTTCAGGAATAGCTATGTTTAATTTAACTTGAGCGTTTTTCAGATTAAACATCACATGGAACTTTAACAAACACCGCATGGCACTTCATAAATATGGACAGTTTTTGTACTTTTACATATCAATTAAAAGAAATGTAATTTTCACAAAAAGCATCTTAAATAACAGCCAATTTGCATACTTAAAATAATTCTGTCATAAATAGGTTTACTCAGAATTTATTTTTTGCATATACAATTTATTTTACCTTTGTTAGTCATGTTGTTTCACACTTACCAAAAACAGCTGTTTGTTGAATATTTCTGTATGTACGTAGTCTGAGACAATTGCTGCATTGATACTTACATTAGTTAGATTTTGTCACTAAAACAAATACCTGTGATAATATTTTTGTTTAAAATTTTGGAGGTTCCAGTCCATGATTGGTTGACTCCAGGACTTTGGAGCCTGTGTTGAAGCAGCACATTTTTGTGAGACTTCTTGGTGGAGAAAAAGCTTTCATAGTCAGGAACAAAAGAGTGAAGAAGAGACCAGGGTGTAGCCTCCATGACTTTCCCTCTGTCCACCTCTCAGACTCTGACTCTTTGATGTTGTACTTCTTTCCAATGATACCACACACTATGGAGCAAATCTTCAACAGATAGATCTTTGGAAAATACTATTCCAAACTACGCCAAACCCTAAAGAACATATGGCAGTTGTGAGTGGGGGTGAAACAAACAAACAAACAAAAATCAATTTAGTGCTTAAAAGAATTGACTTAAGAGTTTGATATGCTTGAGTAAATCTAGGTTCTGTCTTTTGTTTACAATAGGACTATGGACAAATTTTTCTTTGACTCTTTTTATGAGAACAAAATAAATATAGTATGTGCTTCAGGAGATAGTTGTGTGAAATGAGTAAGATCATTCATCTGAAAAACAGGAAGCATAGTTTCTGAAAGATGCTCAGTATTGAAAGATGAGAAATATTGCCATAGATGAACTAAACAGAAGACAGGGAAATATCAATAGACACAATGCATCAAGTATATCTGAGAGAGTTGATCTTAGAGTGTAGACTTGCTCAAATGCGTTGACTCATTGTGCTGCGGCAGACCAGACTTGTGCAAGGTAAGAGCAGTGTGGACAGTCTTTTGAAACCCTTGTGCTTGGTGTCTTCCTAGCTATATCTCTTGCCATGAATATTCTGTCTTTCGTCTGCTACAACAATGAGACCCAAAACTTGTTCCACCTTTTTGAGATTACTCTGAAAATCAGTAGTAATGTAGGGCAGATGGGAAGGAGAACCTGATCCAATTAATTAAGCCAAGAGCAAGACAAAGACCAAATGTGGAAAACCTCAGTCAGAAGGAGAAAATGTCATAAGTGATTAGCATCAGAATGGAAAATCTAAGATAAAAACTAACTACCTTGACTCTTGGTCATGTCCTAATTTATAAAATATAAATAAAAAATAAAATCCCAGAAGCAACTTCTTAGAGTCCCTACAGTTTGTGTTCTGTAATGTAGAAGAATGGAATTGCCCACAGTTGAGGTAGGTAGGCCTGTAGTGATATATTAGATACAGAGACCTTTTTAGTAGTCAAGGGAAAGTGCTGAATTGGAATTTGGATAGGAAAATTGGAGTTTGGGAAAAAGCTTGGACTGCAATAAAAATTCAGGAATAAATAGCATACATATGAGGTATAGCCCATGTGCCAGGATGAGGTCACTAATGAAAAAAAATATAAATAAGAAATAGAAACAATCCAATGACTAACTTCTAGGGGCTGCAATGTTACATATCAGGCAGTAGATGTAAAACTACCAAAGACTGAAAAAAGGCAAAGAATTGTGTGGGAGAAAAACCACACAAACTATACAAATTGGAAAGCTGAGCGAACAAGTTTAAAGAGGAGGAATTGATTAAAGTCAAATGTTTCACTGAAAACTGACCAGAGATGATCTGTTTAAAAGTCACTCGGGTCCTTGATGGAAGTAACTTTTGGTAGAATAATGGTAGCAGAAGTTTAAAACAGAATGGAAAAAGAAGAATTGTGAAGAGTAATTTTGGTGCACACAAATTTTTGAGGGTATGCTGTCTCAAAAGATAAAAGAAAAACTTGCTCTGCATAAACAAGAAATAAAAGAATTCAAGTCAGGGGAGGGAGATCTAGGCAGGGGAAAGACATGGACCAATGAGTCAGGCTGTAAGACAGAAACGTGAGGAGTTCTCAGATGTAACACATTTATAGACACTTAATAGAAGAGATATGCACAATAGAAACTTTTACAAGGTATTGTGGAATATGTCAGGTAAAACTTTTCTATTAATACTAAAAAGTCTATAAAAATGATTAACAAATTTGTTGCAAATTGTTGGTTCTGGGGAAATAATAGAGGTCTGAATCTGTGTGCCACTGTGTTTGACAAAGATAGAGCCATTCAGTAACAAAGTGTGCATTACGTTTTTATTGAAAGCTTCTTGTGCATCAGTGTCTTCTGGAGCATATTCTAGATAATAAAAGCATGTGTGCAGCAAAACCCAAAAATGAACAAATTATACTACACATACTTGTAGAGTTTATAGTCAGATAGAAGAGGTACAAATATACACTATATATGCAAATGTATACTATATGAAACAATGTGCTTCATTTTAAAAGTTGGATTAAATAAATTGCAGTGGATAATCCTGAGAAAAAGATCTCACCCAAAAACAGGAAATCAAAGATAAGTGAACATTTGAACTAGACCTTCTGTACTCAGAGAGAGGTATGCAGCATTTGTGACCAAGTAATAGCCAGAACAGAGGCAGGAAGACTTGAAAGGACAGAGTTTATCTGGAAAAGATTGAGATTAGGGAGTTAAGGGAAATAATAAATGAAAAATAGGTTATAAAACAATTTGAAGGTGCTGAATAAATAACAAAAAAGGACAGGAAGGAAAAAAATATGAGCAATGGTTCCATGTTTTGTTCAGAACTCTTCCTTTTTTTAATGGCAACCTGCTCATGTATAGCTTTCAGTTGGTGTCCCAGGCACCAGGCCAGCAACTAGATATGACTGGCTTCTTTCCCATTGAATCAGGGCCACATATTGCTGCGTTGAGGACTACAAAAGGCACATTCTCCCCTGGAAAGAGTGCTGTAATTGAGCTATTAACATGGCACATTGAAGGAACGAAGGACATATTGATTATTTAAATCTTCATGATGTAAAACTATATACAGAAAAGACTGGAAGCAGCTGGTTGTGGTGTCATATGTGTGCAATCTCAGTACTCTGAAAGGCTCAAGCATTAAAATTATAAGTTTAAACCCAACGTGGGCAATTTGGCAACTTAAAAAGACCCTGTCTCAAAATAAAAACAAAATAAAAAGGGCTGAAGATGTAGCACAGTGCAAAGGTCCTTGGCTCCACCCCAAGACCACAATAAAATAAAGTAGGAAAGGAGAGACAAGGGAAGGGAGGGGGAATGGAGGGGAGTTCTGATGCACTATTAAGTGCTATCTCTTTTCAATATACTATGAAATTTGTTAGATTTTCTACAAGAAAAGCTGCTCTGTAGCATTTGCAAAGTATTTCACAATAAATTTGGCAAGTATTTCATATCATGGCCTCCTTTGAAGTCTCAGTGACATTTTTTGATATCCATGAATAGTACGAAACTAAAAAAACCTTTGTCTAAATAAATGCTTTCTAAACTAATTTCAATTTCACTAGAAATGTGTTGTCACTTAACACATTAACATTTCACAAAATAAGTATTATGAAGAATCCATTTAGAAGCCTATTAGTAATCTTATTAGAAACACTTAACATAAAAATAGCTGCACAGATTGACCCAGAACCATGGTGACTGGCAAGAAGGGAGTCCAAGATGGGCTCCATTTCCTGCCATTGATGAGAATCAGGGACTGGAGATGAGTAGGAAAGCCAATGACACAGTAGGATCTAGGTTAGACAGCACATGATGGACAGGTGGAACTAGTGAAGTGGAAAAGTACAAATTAACAGCAACAATATGAGCCAGCAGGTGCTAAGCTAGGTGAACCTGCTTTGTGCTTGAGGACAAAGACACACGGAATAGAAGTGGGTGAGTAGTGCCACCTTTTATTCTCTTTTGTTTTCCCTATTTTTTCTTTTTTAAATGGCTGGGGAGAACTCCAGCCACAGAAAATTAATCCCATTAGACAAATTCAGAGATGAGGATCAGACCCAAAATCAGCACAAACCCACCTGCAATCTTGGCTAGAGTATGCATTCTGGGATCAGACTTGGAAACACTACAGAACTGTAAACACTATAGGAATCGCACTACATTTTATTTTTCTTTGTCTGATGGGTTTCCTCTTTGTGGTATGTTGGGTTAGTGTTTTGTTTTGCTGTTGATTTTTATGTTACTTGGTTGTTGTTTTCCTGTTTTTTCTTTTTTTTTCCTCCATACTGTTTTGCCCTGCTTTGTTTTTTTTCTGCATGTTTATTATTTTTTGTGTATGCATTTATTTTTGTTTTCATTTTGTTTTTTTATCTTCTCTTTTATTCTTTTCCTTATCTTATCTACATTCTTTTCTCTCTCATTCATGATGTAGATCTCTAAACATTCCATTTGCATTATGCCACTTACCCTCTTCCACTCTTTCATCAACCATCTTGTTTAATTTTATAAGACTACCATGTGGGTAAACATTGTCTCATCCCTTTCTGGTTCACTTCTATACTGCTAGGCTTTCTTTTCCAATCTCTTCTTCTTGTGTCCTATAATTACGCAAAACTTGGATAATCAGTCTTTGGCTACCAAATTTGCTCTTACTATATTTAATCCCATTCACCTCTGCATCCTACACCATACTCCTCTTAAATTCCCCAGCAACAGGGTAATATCACTCTACGAAGTGGAAAAATGTTGCTTACAAGTTCCTGGTATAAATAGGATCATATTATATAGCTATGTAACTTGCTCCTATTGTTAAAGATATCAGGCTAATAATTCCCAGTTTGTTAGTAGCCAGGCTGTGCTTGAGTCTATTTTTGTTATTAAGTGTACTATTTTAACCATAATGCCATACATGTTATTATCATTTTTTCTCCCTTGTATGACAACATTGAGATTGCAAGGGGCCATAATTATCACCATAGTCCAGTACCAAAGGAACGGGCTTTGAGTAAAAAAGATAGCAACTCCACATTCTTAGTACACTGGAAAGTCAGGTTTTGGGACAGACAGCAGAACCAAGAAACACCTATATATAGAAGACACCCTTGAGGCAGAGACATCACCCAGGAAAGATGAGACATCAGCGATAAAGCTATCTAACAGAAGAAGCATCAAGAAAGAAAACAAAATAAAATATAAAGCAGAAAATGACAAAAGGAAGAGGCAAAATGCAACCCAACACACCCAGCTCATGCAGGATAAGTCCAGAGCACAAAGAGGTAGAGAAAATCAGTAGCCAACCAATGGAACTCTATGAAATGATAGCAGCAGAAGTGAAAAAGCAAATAGAAGAGGCTATAGAAAAAAATATCTAAGGTACAAAAAGACATTACGATCAAAATGAAAGAAATTAAAACAGACACAGATTAAAAAAATAGAGGAAGTTAGGAAAGTGATGGAAACCATGAATGTCCAACATGAACAAGAAATGAAATCAATGAAACAGATCCAAACAGGAATACAGGAGATTAAAAACACCACTGAAAATATACACAGCAGATTGAAAGAAGGTGAGGACAGAATATCAGAGCCAGAAGACAGCAATGTGACTAGTGACCAGAAAAAGAAAGATATTTTAAAAATAGCAAGGGACCACAAAAAATTAACCCAACCATTACAAGATAAAGTAAAGAAGAACAATGTAAGTTTTACTGGAGACAGTGAGAAAGTTGGAGAAAGCACAAATGCTATTAAAAACCTCTTTGCAAAAATAATGACAGAAAACTTTGCAAGCATGAATAAAGAATTTGACATGCCAATAAATGAAGTGTATGGAACTCCAAATAGCCATGATCAAAATAAATATACACCAAGTCATTAATAATCAAGATTCCAGAAATTCAACACAAGAACAAAATATTAAAAGCAACTTGAGAAAATAAATTACCTGTAATGGAAAGTCCATCAGAATCACAGCAAACTTCTCAACACAAACCCTTGAATCAAGGAGAGACTTCTCTTGGCTACTTTTTTCTCATTGCTGAGACAAAACAGCTAAAACCCAAAATTAGGAAAGGAAAGGTTTATTTCTTGCATTTCTTGGATGTTTCAGTCCATACTCAGCTGGTTCCAAGGTGGTGTGGCCTGGCAGGAGGGCGCAGTTGCTCATGGTGGCTGCAGAACATCAAGCACAATCCAGTGAGAGAAGGAAGACACACCTTCTTCCCGCCCCTACACTGTATGTCAGCTCCACTTCTGGGCAGGTGCTGCACTCAAACCACCAATCCCAGCACCAGACAACAAACCAATCATGAATTCTAGACTCAGCCATGTCCATGCCATGATTATATGAAAGTTGGTGGGACCACAGGAACATAAACAATAACAAGCCTGGATTGAGGTCCTTCATGCAAAACAGTATTCAACCCAGAATGATGTACCCTGCAAAACTATCTTTCAAATTCAAAAGAGAAATAAGACACTTCCATGACAAAAACAACAGAAGAAATCCACAACCACAAATCTAGCACTACACAATGCTCTGAAGGATATTGTTTTGGTTTATACATTGTGTCAACTTGAGAAGTCTAGAAGCTTAATTAAGTAAGGCAGCAGCTCTACATTCTGGGATGTAGAGCACAAGCAGTTATCTGTTCATTGTGTCAATTTGAGAAGGTCAGAAGTTTAACTAAGAGACTCAGCAGGGAGCCAGGGGTCTTATTTTGTAAACAACTTCATCCTGTGCAAAGGAAGGCAGGGAGATTTGTGAATGCTACAGCCACCCTGTGTGGGGGGGTGTCCTGTGTACAATATAAGGGAGGAGAAAAGGCTTGCTCTTGCCCCGTTTTATTCTGGCTGGTTTTGCTTGACTGCTGCCTTGAAGTGCTGCCCCAGTGCCATGCCACCCTGCCTTGGAGTCAGCTGGTTGTGGACTGAAACCTCCAAAATCTGTAAACTAGATAAACCTTTCCTTCTCTCTTTCTGGTTGTCAAGTGTTTTGTCTCAGTTAAAAGGGAAATGTAACCAAGACAGATATATTAGAAAGAGATAATGAATACCACAAATGCATAAATACCAATAGAAAGAAACAGCCTAGGAGGCCAATCAATTAAACAGAGGAGAAAGAGAAGCAACAACAGGAAAATAACATGAAAAAGATAAGTCATACATATAGTTATAACTATCAGTGTAAATGGTCTCAACCCATCAATCAAAAGAAAAAACAGACTTGGAGAATCATCAAGAAAAAGATCCATCAATATGCTGCATTCAAGAAACACATTTAACTCAAAAAGAAATTCATTGACTAAAAGTCAGAAAGTGGAAAAGAATTCTCCAGTCATAGGACCACACAAATAAAATCACAATTCCTAAGATGAAATTATACTACAAATCTACTGTGATGAAAAAAGCATGGCATTGGGGAAAAAAAACCAGACCTATGGATCAGTGGAACAGAATAGAAAATGTAGACATAACTACAAACACAATAAACCACCTTATCTTTGATAAAGGAGCCAAATATTCTCACTGGAGGAAAGATAGTCTCTTTAGGTAAGGGTGCTGGAAAAACTGGTTTTCTGCATGCCAAGGGCTAAAACTAAACCCACGTCTATCACCATGCACTAAATTAAAGTCAAAATCTATCAAAGAACTAAATATTAAAATGGAAACACTAAATATACTGAAAGAGAAAATAGGCAGAAATCTTGAAGATGGAAGTGTAGGTGGGGACTTCATGAACAAAACACAGACAACAAGGGAAATATGACAAAAAAATCAACAAATGGAATCCCACCTTATTAAAAATCTTTTGTACAACAAAAGAAGTCACCAGCAGAGGGAAAAGACATCCCACAGAGTGGGAGAATTTTATAGCCAGTTTTCCCTAGACCAAGGACTTATATCTAGAAAGCATAAAAAATTGAAAAAATAAGAACACCAGATTTCAAAAATCTAATCCAAAAATGGGTATCTGAGACGAATACACACTTCTCAGATGAAGAAATACAAATGACAAATAAATATATGAGAAAATGTTCAACATCACTGCTCATTTGAGAGATGCAAATTGAAACAACACTGAGACTCCTTCTCACTCCAGGAAGAATGGCTATCATCAAGAAAACAGTCAATGACAAATCGTGGCAGGACTGTGGGGAAAAAGGAACCCTTCTCCACTGTTGATAGAAATGTAGACTGATACAACCACTGTGGAAATCAGTGTGGACATTCCTCAAAAACCTTGAAATAGAGGTCCCCTTTGGCCCAGCTATTCCCTTTCTGGGTGTCTTCCCAGAAGAATTAATTAAAAACATACCACAGCAATATATATGTATGCACCCATGTTTATAGCAACATAATTTGTAATAGCTAAATATTAAAAACAGCCCAAATGCCCATTCACCAAGGAATAAGAAAGATGTTTTCTATATATAATGGAATACTACTCAGCCATAAGAAAGAAAAACCTGAGATTTTTATAGGTAAATGAAAGTCACTTGAGATCATACTTGTAACTGAAATAAGCCAGACTCATCCATGTAAACATGATATTATGTCACTCGTGTGAGAATCTGAAAGAGTAAACAAGATCCAAAATGTATAATAGGTACT